>PVIY010045566.1:0-19000 GCA_004026745.1 Myrmecophaga tridactyla | reverse complement strand
GAGATGGGCGTGAGTTCTCATAGTCTATTTCCCTCTCCTCACTCCCTTTTCCTTTGCCCATCAGGAGGTCTCCGCAAGCATCTCAAAACCATTTCTCTTAGAGAAGTCCAAAATCATCTGTGACCTCATACCAGAGACTTTACCCCATGTTTCTGTCTCTCTCTCTGTGTCTCTGGTAGCCTCCAAGGAGAAGCTCCATTCTTCCCCCTCATCTCCTGTCTTGAACTGTGACCCTGTGGCCCCGTGCAATCTCAGCTTCTCCTCTTCCTCAGCCTGCCCTGTCCTCCTTGGCAAGGGCGCAGTAGAATGTCCCCCTTACTAAGGGCTCCTTCCCCTTAGCCTTGAGCTCCTCCGTCCTCTTCTCATGTCTCTGTCCTCCTAGGCCTGGTTTTCCCCATCAGCGTCCACCCCCCATCCCGCACCTGAACACGTGGCATTGGACTCATCTTCACTGTTCCCACAGTCATTGTCTCCATCACAGAGCCAGCGGTTGGGGATGCACCGGTTGTTCTCACACTTGAAGCGGTCCGAGGGGCAGGTGTGCTGATCTGGGGCGGGACAGGTCAGCGGTCAGCACGTGCGTGGGGCCCCCAGCGCCCTGCCCAGGCCCCGCAGGCCTGCTGCCCCATGGAGAGGGGCGGGGCACTCACGGCAGAGGGCCGGGGCCTCGTCACTGTTGTCCAGGCAGTCGTTGTCTCCGTCGCACTTCCATCGCTCCTGGACGCAGCGGCTGTTGGCACAGGCAAACTCGCCCGGCTGGCACTGGGGTGGGGGCACGTAGGATGGGTTCGCTGTGGGCACCATGGGGGGTGTGAGGGGGAGAGTCAGGCCCAGATCGTGGGAAGGTGCTGAGCCCCCACACTTTGTCACCACCAAGCAGACCTCTCCCCACGCCCTCCCTGCATCTCCACCAAATGCCTCCTCCGGACACCTGTGGGGCTCCCGAGGCCCTGCCCAGGTCCCTGGCTCTGACTCCACCAGCAGGAGTGAAGACAGACGCCACAGCTCTGCAGGCTCCACCCTTCTTGTGTCCCTACCCTCAGGCCTCACCACCTCTATCTGCCTTAGACCATTAGTAGTAAAACCACCACGTCCCTTGTCCCTTGTCTGTGTCCACGCTGGCAGCTTCTATCCCCAGAGCCTACAGCCCTGCGCCCCCTCCGATCCCTGAGGCTTCCTGTGGGTTTACAGGGTCACTGTTCTCTCCCATAGCCCATGGGCTCTCCTTGTCCCTGCTACTGCTCTCTGACTATTCTGTCTCCCTCTTTCTAAAAAACCAGCATTGACTTTCACGTTATCAGGCTATATCCACCCCTGGTCCCCCAGGTCACTCCTCGTCATTCCTTGGGTTCTTAGTTCCTGGGTCAGTGTCCTTTTCTCCTAAATTATTTCTTGGTGATTTCAACGTCCACACAGATGGTCCTTCCGTTACCCTGGCCTCTCAGCTCCTGGAGCAGCACGTTCCCCCCTCGATGTGTCCTTGTTCCCCACGTGACCTTGGTCACTCATCCCCACAGCCATATGCTAAGGCCCCACTGACCCATTTTAATCTCGGAGAGTCTACCCTAAGAAAACCATACAGAAAACGGGAAGGCACGAAGACGTGAGAAACAGCAGAGCGGCTGATTCAGACATGGGCCCCAAGTCTGACTTCCTGGGATTCGAATCCCTGCTCTAACTTTGGACCTCAATTTCTTCATCTGTACAATGGGGGAAATAAAAATTCCTGTTGTCAGGAGTACATAAGTCACTGCACAGGAAATGCTTACAATCGTGTCCAATACATAGCACTCAACAGATGCTGGCTGTGATTATAACAACACACTGGAAATGACCTAAATGTGCGACAGTAGAGAAGCGGTTGAGTAAATTATGGAAGGCTTACTGAATGAAACATATTGCAACCATTTAAAATGGTACTTTAATGTGGGTGGCAAAATGTTAAAAGTTGGCAGATCTGGGTATCTGGATTGGGGGGTATGTTGAAGGAGTTCTCTGTATGGGTTTTATATTATTTTTGAACTGTCCTGTAAATTTGAAATGATTTTAAAATAAAGTTTTTTTTTTAAATGATGCTTACATATTGTCAAATGAAAAAAAGCAGGAAACAGAAAAGTGTGTGCAGCACAAGCCCATTTATGTAAAATTAAATGCATGGAGAAATGTTTGGGGGGATGTTCCCCAAAAAGCTAATAGTGGTTACCTACGGGTGGTGGGATTTGGGGTGAATTGTACTTTCTGCTTTATATTTTAAATTTATTTTTATAGGGAGCATGCCCCACTTTTATTTAAAAAAAAAGACTATTTAAAATAATGCTATAATAACATGCAAAATGCTTATGAAACATATGATCTGAAAAAGGCAGAACGCGTTTTATATACAGTATGGTCACAGCTATATGCAAAATAGTAACATAACCACCTAAAGAAAAAAGGAGCTCAAATAACCACAATGCTAGTAATTAGTGGTGTCTGTTGGTGGGATTTGGACTTCTTAAGTTTCTCTTCTCTAGTTTCCAATTTTTAAAAAATTACTTTTATTTACAAATACTCCATACCCACCATACACATACTCTCTACCCTCCCCCTGCTCCCATCCCCTCGTAACCTCTAATCGACTTTGTGTCTATGCGAAATCATTATTTCCAGACATCTTTTATAAATGACATCATATTCACTCATCACCAATCTCTGTCCTTGGGTGCTTTGAATATTTCACTGAGTATGTTTTCAAGGTTCTTCCTTGTTGCCACATGACTATAACTTCATTCTTTCTAATGGCTGAAAAGTATTCCATTCTGTGTACTACCACCTATTGTTTATCCATTCATCAGTGGATGGACACTTGGGTTGCTTCCCCCTTTTGGCTATCGTGAATAATGCTGCCATGAACATTGGTGGACAAGAATCGGTTTGATACCTCCAAGTGGAATTGCCAGGTCATATGGTCCTTCTCTGTTTAACTTTTAAGGAACCATCATATTCCCTTCACAGTGGCTGCACCAATTTACAATCCCAGCAACCATGCACTACAGCTCCAATGTTTCCACATCCTCTCCAATACTTGTTATTTTCCATGT
The DNA here is from genome assembly GCA_004026745.1 of Myrmecophaga tridactyla. Classification (NCBI taxonomy): domain Eukaryota; kingdom Metazoa; phylum Chordata; class Mammalia; order Pilosa; family Myrmecophagidae; genus Myrmecophaga; species Myrmecophaga tridactyla. Next base: position 15,920 of record PVIY010045566.1, on the reverse strand, counting down.
TAAAATAATAGCCTAATTTCTAATATTTTGAACTACTGTTACATTACTTTAAGAATGAGAAAAAGTGGAAGAACACTTTCTGTTTCTCACTGTTTTCCCTCATCTTCATGCCCTCTCAAGCCTCTCCGATGCCCAGATTTCCTCAACCCCCTCCTACCTCCCAGAGCCTTCTCTCACCCCTCGTCCCTTGGTTCCTATCACCCGCCCCCCCAGGCCCCACAATGGCCCCTCTTCACCTCCTCAATTCTTCTGGGACCCTCCCCTGTCCTCCCTGTGACCTTCTCTCCCTGGGGTTGGCTCCCGTCCCTCCCACCCCGGCCGGGCCCTCGTACCCAAGCATGTGACGCCGTCTGTGTCCAGCACCTGGTCCTCGGCGCAGGCGCACTGGCGGCTCCCAGGCGTGGCCAAGCACAGGCTGCTGCAGCCGCCATTGTTCACCCGGCATTTGTTGGTACCCACTGCGGGGGAGGGGCCACAGGGAGGGGGGAGTGGAAGAGGGTAGGGGACGGGTGGTGGCCAGGTCAGAAGGGGTCAGAGAGAGACAGGGAGGGGAGAGGAGAAGAGACACATTCAAATTAGGAGATAGAAAGGGAGGAGATAGAGAGAGGAAGAGAGGAGACGCGGACGCCGGGCAGGAAGGGAGACGTGGAACACAGAGCCATGGTGGGTTGGATGGCCTCTCTTCTCAAGACCCACAAAAGTCAGGATCCCTGGAGAGTGCCCTCCCCTGCAGGGGAGCCTCAAGCCCTGGCCTAGGCCCCACCTGCCATCTAGGCACCCTTTGCCCCCAGCCTCAGTTGCAGGGTTGGGGGTGTACCTTGTTGCTGCTGGGCGTCATACATGCGGATCTCAAAGATGGGGGGCCGCTCGCTGCGCAGGAGGGTCACGGTGGGCGCGGCGCCTCCTGTGCCCCGTTCCAAGCGGTAGACACTGCCACTCCGGTACTCGGTCCAGAAGAGGTAGTTGCCGTGGTGACACAGGCCAAAGGCATGGTTCAGCTCAGGACCCTCATACACAATCTGAAATAGAGGAGAGGTGCTACTAGGGAGCTAGGAGACAAACGGGGGAGCCAAAAGGAGACCAGGGATCACTGTTTGGTACATTTGTCGGCCTGGGTCCTGGGCATCGGTCTCATTTTCCCCACACTGGCCTGGGAGGCCCCTGAGGGTGACAACTTTGCATACAGCGCAACGCTTCCTAGATGTCAGACCCCGAACCCAGCAGGTGAGCCAGAAAGAACGCTGATGGCAATGTTGTCCACACTCTTTGCTCTTGGGCTCATTCATAGTTATTCCTATCTCCCCAATACACACATACACACATGCACTCAGACACCCTCACACACACACGCACACATGCACAGTACTGAATAGACAGCCAGATAACTAGGATTCATCCATCCATTCCTTCATCCAAAGGATGAAAAAGACACAGCCTCTGCCCTCAAACTGCTTGTTGTCTCGTGAAAGGCATACAAAGAATCCAGTATGGAAGAGAGGTTTGGCGACAAACTCTGAGAGGAGATGACCCCTAAGCAAAAGTTCACCGTGGGCCGAGGAGCTGGAGTGATGTTTCCAGGCAGAAAGCTGCATGCATAGTGGCACAGAGAGCAGCTGCACCATGATGTGCTCTGGGAAATGACAATCTGCCTAGCACTGGAGGCGGGGAGCAGGGGCAGAAATGAGACTACCGAGGGAGTCGGGGGCCACATCATGAAGGGACTTATGCATCATGAAGAGCTTGGCCCACACACCCAGGCAGGTACACGACTCACGAAGCACAGAGCCACCAGACATACAGAGATGCCATCCCTAGGCATATATATCATGCCCGTACAGAGGCAAATGGCAAAAGCACACACCAAGCACATTGTGCATACTTCAGACACAGGTGTGCACACGTGATCAAGCCCACAGACAACAGATACAAACTAACAGAGGCAACCCTCAAACAACATGACACGTTGTTTGTACAAAAGCCCACTGATGCAGACATCCATAGAGACACAGGTAAGTACACACGAAGCACACAGGCCAGGACACACACATGGATACCCGCACGTTCACACACAGATCTTCGTCCACGCCCAACGCACGCAAGTCACTGCACACAGGTACACACTGGCCCACCTTCCGGTCTGTGCCATTGAGCAGGATGGTCTCAATGCGGTCATAGAAGGCGTCCACCCAGTAGAGGCGCCCAGCCGGGATGTCCAGGCTCAGCCCATTGGGCCACAGCACTGTCTTAGAGGTGACAAAGATGTCCCGATGTGAGCCGTCCATCCAGGCCCTCTCCAGCCGCCCTCGCCGACTGTCCTTAGGGTCCTCCTCCCAGTCCGTCCAGTACATCCACCTGTGGGCAGACGGACAGTCAGCACCATGTGGGCCATCCCTGCCATCAACATCCTCCCCTCTGATCCTGACCATCCATGTTATCCCTAGGGCCCCTCTCAGGGGATTTCCTGCCCTGCTCATCCCTGGACCACACATTTTATTCATTTATTCCTCCAGTCACAAATATTCATTGAGTGTCTACTCTAAGTTGGGCTCTATTCTGGCATTCAGGGACCCAGCAGAGCCCAAGTCAGCCAAGGATCTGGCTCTTTGACGAACTCACATCCTGCTGGGGCAACAGACAAGAAACAAGTCAATCAACAAGGTCACATCATGAGCAATGAAAGTAATGAAACAGGGTGATGGAATGGAGAGTGGTGGGGCAGCAGGTGGGGTGAATGTTAGAAAAGGTGATCATGGAGGGCCTCCCTGAGGAGGCAGCGTTTGAGTTGAACTCTGACCGCTGGTAGAGCCAGATCTGTAAATATATGGAGGTCCAGGGCAGAGGAACTCCAAGAGCAGGCAGGAAGAGCTGGGTGTTTGAGAAACAGAGAGCTGGCCATTGCAGTCAGAACCTCCAAGTGCAGGAAGTAAGGTGCAGATGAGGTCAAAGCAGTTGCCAGGGGCAGACCCCGTGGGGCTGTGCATGCTTGAGAAAGTGGGTGGATCTCATTCTGAAGGCGAGGGGAGGGACTGGGGGGCTCTGAGCTGGAGCTGACAGGATCAGGTTTCTATTTGTGTGTTTAAAGCCTCACTCCATTCCCCTGCAGACAGGGGCTCCTCCCCTTTCAGCTTCCGAGTCTTGCCTACATCTCCCTGCCTCAGCTACCCTCCCCTTCCCATGGTCTGGTTCACTCTGTGCCCCATCCATCCCCCAGTTCTCTGAGACACAGTCCTCGGCTCCTCCCAGCCCAAGGCCCTGGGAGGACTCACCCATTGAGCGGATCCACCACGATGGCCCTGGGGTGTGTCATCTTGCCCTCTATTAAGGTCTTGCGGGTCTGGGCAGCCTTCTCCAATCTGGCCACGCTGATGGTCTTCTTGGGTCCGTCATCTGTCCAATACAGATTGTCCCCCATCCAGTCCACGGCCACGCCCTCCACATTGTGGATGCCTGTGGGGGTGATGGAGGGAGAGATGGAGCCTCAAAAAAATTCCAAAGGAGTCTTCCTCTGACCCCCCAGAACACTTTCTCCTTTGAGCAACTTAGGCAGGAAGGGCAGGTAGCCTCTTGTGCCCTGGGCAGCTGAGGGAGCTGGAAGGCTGGAGAAAGGAATGAGGAAGACCTTTTGTGTTGCCACATCTGGGTTGAGTCACAGAGTCCTTCAAAATGACACATGGCAACCAGTAAACCTACATGGGGAATGTCTAGGCCTGTGCATGGGTGAGCAGCTGGAGGAATAAGCCCATGGCTCTGGGCACAAGTGTGACGCCACATCCCGGGCTAGAAAATCCTGAACTAACAAACTGAATAAATTAGGAAGTGATTTTTCACTTAGCCAAAGGCTTCATCTCAAGTGTCCTTTAAATAGCAGTTCCCCCAGTATAGGGAACCCCGATCTTTTCCTGATGAGGAGCTACTTTTGATTTCCTGCAAGTCTTATGATTGCTGACTGCCGAGGTTCTCTGAGCTGAGCGGGGGTGGGGACCGAGGCAAAGGGTAGTAACGGGCATTGGCCTGATTGACCGGCCAGGGAGCCTGGTCCTGGGAAGCTGAAGTGCAGGGTTGTGAATTCCTAACCATCCGCAGGGGAAGGGCAGAATTCATATTGCTCAGGAGCGTGCACACAGATGGCTATGTGCACAACGTACTGGCTATGGCTACGTGCACAACTGAGAATACAACGTACTGTTGACCTGCCAGGGCAGCTAGAAGGAAAAATTGGATTCAGTTCATGAAAACATAATTTTCTCAGTTCATGTAAGCATTCAGCCTTCAGCAGCCCAGTGGGGTCTACCTGCAAAGACCCTGCATGTGCACACATGTGTGTGTGTGTGTGTGTGTGCACCCTTGCTCTGGCAGGCCCCACTCTGGTTTCAAGGCCTCAGGCCTCTCCCTGACTGCACGCTGTGTGAAGCTCCAGGGCTCAGAGCCAATGGCAAAGACCCTGAGTTTTCCCAAGGGCTGGCAGGGACGGCCCACGCTGCCCAAACCATCCATCCTCTTGACTCTTCCCAGCTCAGCCAAGAAGGGGGTCATACAGGGGTCAATCTGTCTATCCCCTCATTTCCATGCCAACCAGCCCGGCTAGCCAGCTTGCAGGGGACGGTCCATGCTGAGAAGGCACCAGTAGGGAGAGGCCCAGGCTCCAGATCACTTCCCGCCCGTGCCGGGCCGGGCTCTTTGGGAGTCCCATGGTCATCCCACCCACTGGGGGTCAGTACCGTCCTTCAGGATGGTCTCCCGTTCAGTGCCATCAATCTTCTGCCGGCCTATGAGGTAGCTGGTGGTGTCGGCAAAGTAGATGAAGCCGGTCTCAGCGTGGAAGTCCAGGGCCCGGGGGTTCATGAGATTCTCGATGGGGATCATGTGCTCGTCGGGGACCTTGGCTCCCATGTCCATGCCCCGGATGATGCCCGGCCGGCCCTTGCCGTACACTAGGAACAGCTCGTGCTCCGGCTCTAGGGCAGGCATGGGCAGAGACACGGAGTCAGACGCACACAGGGCCACCTGCCCACCCCGGGAGGGCCATGGCCAGAGGGGCTGTGATGGCCGGGGTGCTGGGGTGGTGCTGAGGGGAGGCAGGGGCTCTGGGTGGGGTGGGAAGACCCGTACCCAGGCATGTACGACTCTGGGTCCCTGGCCACCACGGCCTGGGGTTTTACCCCTGCACTCTAGGGGCGGAAATGGGGGAAGAGGCGCGTGCCCACCGCTTGGCAGTGATGGCGGTGGCCTGGTAGGTGCACTCTCAAATTATAGTGGGATCTGATCACTTTTCACCACCTCTCCTGCCACTGTCACTTCTTGCCTGGACCCCTGAAGGAGCCTCCTAGCCACTCCCCCAAGGCCTAGCCTCTACCCAGCAGCCAGCGTGATCTCTTTACAGATTTGAGTCAGGTCCTATCACTTCCTGCTCGAAAGTCACCAGGAGATGAAAAATGTTGGTAATGGAAGGTGGTGACGGCAGCACAACACTGTAAATGAAATTAACGCCACCGAATTGTGCACTTTGGAAATGGTTAAAATGGCAACGTTTGCTATATGTACTACTACAATTTAAAAAAAATAAGTCACTAAGAGTTTCTCAACACAATTCAAATACAACCCCTTCTTCCTCCTTCTCCTCACTCATCCCACTCCAGCCCACTGTGCTTTCCTCCAACATGCCAAGCTCACGTTGGACTCAGAGCATTTGCATTTTCGGTCAGAAATGCTCTTTCCTAAGTCACATAATTTGCTTCTTCACTTCAATGAGTGCTCGGCTCAAATGTCATCTCCTCAGACAGGCGTTTCCTGACCACTCTCTCTAAAATGGAGCCCTCACCATCACCACCGACTCTATTCTTTGCTTTATTTTCTTCATAACACCTATCACCACCTGAGATTATATTTGTTTGTCTGTCTTTTCCACCAGAGTATAAGCTCCATGAGGGCAGGGATGACATCTCTCTTATTCACTGCTGAATCCTCACTGCTGTGCAGGGCCAGACACGTGTGGGTGCTGTATAATACTTGAATGAATGAACAAACCAGTTTACAGTCTTCTCTGGTGTCTGGGTGGGTAGTGGGGAAAGCCCTGCTCTTGGACATGGGTTCATTCCCATTCCTGGCCCTCACTAGTGGTGAAACTTTGGTAAATTTCTTAATATCTCTACATCTCAGATAGATTCAGGTGGGTGGTGGGGAGACAGGTAAGGACCCCGCCGCCCCAATCTCAGCAGGCACACGCACCCTCCCCCCACCACTCACTTTTGCACGATTTCCCGTCACTGCCCAGGCTGAAGCCGGAGCGGCAACGGCAGGTCCGAGCCTTGTGGCTGTTGGCCAGCAGGCAGATGTCAGAGCAGCCACCCGGCTTCCCATACTGGTCATTCTCGCAGGCGTGGCTCCTCACTGGGGGCAGAGGGGAGAGGCGGTCAGGACCCCTGGGCCTTAAGAAAGCTTGCCTTAAGCCTGATCACAATCCCTCCTGCTATGGTCTTTGTTCCTGTTTGTCCATTTTAGGATTTAGAAGCCACACGACTGGAATTCCTGTCCTCAGCCACAACTTAGCCTCAGACTCTCTTGGGTGGGAGCTACTGTGGTCAGGCCACAGAGTCACACTGTGGCCCATCCATGGCCACCTGCTTCTGCTCTAGCCTGGGAAGGGCAACCCATGTCCCCCTGGGGAGCAGCAAGAGAGAAGGTGTCCTATGGGCAGGATCTGGAACTTGAGGGACAAGAAGAACCTGGCAGGGATAGCCAAGGGCCTGGGGTAGACGGCTAGGAGAAGCAATCATGACATGAAAGAATCGGGGTTGCCACAGGAGGGTCTATGGAGGGGCAGTGACCCCCAAGGCCTGGAGCCACCTCGGACAGACCAAGCTTTGGAGGGGCAGTGGGTCCTGCTCACCTCGGGGCTGACGTCGCTGGTGGTAGATATGGAGGGCTCCACCCTTGTCCACACGGGTTACAACCTGGTACTCGGTGCTGTTGAAACGATTCACACGGATCACGCTTGTCTTCTGCTGGGCATTGGCATTGTCCGAGTTGGTGGCATAGAGATAATTCTCAAACACAGTCAGGCCATACAGATGTTCAATCTGAGATAGGTTGGTGGAAACGATGAACATGAGTTGAGAAGGAGACCCTCCTTCTCTGCCCATCCAAACTTCATTACGTGCATTCTCAAATCCATGCTACAGTTTTTAACTCCATGCTTTACTCCTCTGTCCTCTGGCTGGACTATGCTGTCTCTGAGATCTTTGCTCATCAAAATCCCACTCATCCTTCCCAGAGCAGCTTTTTGAAGCACTTCTGGAAACTTCTGATCAAAGAATGTCTCTCTTTCCCTATTCTGTCTCTCTAGGTGCCATCCAGTGCATGGAGAAGTGATTTGTGGATTTATCCCACCAACTCTACTCAAACGCCTTAAGGCCAGAGATCACATCCCTCAAAGAACTAGACACACAGTAGACGCTTTAATAATTTCAGACTGCATTAGATTTGGGCTCTAAACTCTATCTACAGAGAACATTATTAGCCCAAAATTCAGTCCCTACCCTTGAGGGTTGGAGGGGACAAACATGCTCAAGCCTTCAAATAGCCCCTCACTCCCTACCACACACACAGAGCAGCTTATCTAGGGTGACCAAGCAACCTGGGTTGTGCAACACTTCATGGGACTTTTTGGGTTAACACCAAACTAGGATGCTTGATCACCTTAAGTATCCCAGACTGGACTAGGATGCTTGATCACCTTAAGTATCCCAGACTGGAGATGCCTCTCTGAGCTGGTAGAACTTCTAGACTACTACAAGGACTATTTCCCAGTCATGGAACCTCAAGAAAATCACTTCGCCTCTTTGAACGCATGCTTTTTTTCAGCTATCAAAAGGGAACTAAGCCTGCTCTTGCCCCAGGGGTCACGGTAAAGATTGAATAAGAAAAGAGGAAGTAAAAGAGCCCTCTAAAATTCCTGTTCCCATCACAGCGGACGTCACATCCCATCTTTCCCCTGAAGAGCTCATGCCCGACTTCTTCCCACAGAGCGCGTGGGGCAACGGTGCTCCCCACACTGTCTTCCCCCCTCACCACGGTGCTCTGGAGAACGGTTCCCCTGACCAGAAGGCCCCGGATAACGGCCGGCCCCACAGACAACCCACCCAAGGCCCCCCTCACCAGGATGCCCTGGATGATGGTCTGACGGCCTTTGCCTTCATAGTCCACCACCTCGATGTAGTCCAGGTACGCGTCGGCCCAGTAGACGAGGCGGCTGACCAGGTCCAGCGTGATGCCGTGTGGAAACACAATCTTGCTGTCGACCAGCTTGGTGCGGTTCTGCCCGTCCATGTCGCAGCGCTCCACCTTTGGGATCTGCCCGTAGTCGGTGAAAAACACCTTCCTGTGGGCGGGCGGCACGTTAAACGGGGCCTGGGCGTCAGGCCCCCTCCCTTTGGTGGCAGCCTCCGCCTCCCCCCACTTCCAGGGCCAGAGCTCCTGCCCACCACGCTCACCCCATGGCGGGGTCCAGCGCGATGCCCTTGGGGTTGTACAGCTCCAGGTCTAACAAGGTCACACACGTGTCCCCGTTACGGTTGCAGACAAAGATCCTGTCGTCGATGTCATCCACAAAGTAGAAGTTGCCGGTCAGCCAGTCGATGGCCATCTGTTCCACGTCTGGAGCATGTGAGTAAAAGAGATATTGGGGACCACAGATATGCGCACCCCTTTGCTGCTGCAGAACCTGCTGTTTTCAGGGCGCTGCCCGGGCCACGGGCTACAGCTATCTCCCTTCCCTGAGCTCCTAATGGAGTTGCCTGCAGCCTCACATTTTGTCTTGTATCCTTTGCCATCTTTCCACAAATCTGGTCTTTCTGAGTATCCTCACACATGCACCCAACCCCCAGGCTGGTCAGGGCCGTACCCAGGGGGCACAGGGCCAATGCTGGCTGACTGGTTGACCAGTTTCCCCACCGACAGTCCATTCTCGAACAGGGTAATAAAAGTGAGTGATGACAGGTCCACTAGCACATTCCAATATATATATATTTATGTAATACAAATAATTTAGTTTTATTCTCCAGCCAATAAGCTTTATATATAATAAACTTTACATGTAAACACTATTCACTCAACACTCCTAAATAGAAGCTGAACCATTTATAAGGTTTTATAGTGGTTGGTTGTGGGACAAATGGACTTTAGTAGCCACCAAGCAGGAAAAGGCTTTGAAGAATGAGAGCAAAGGAGAGAAAGAGACAGAGAGAGGGAAGTAGCAGGGGAGGGAAGGGGAGATTAAGACTGATTCTTTTTTTTCTTTTCTCATTGAAGAATAATCCAAAGTTTTTGGGTTTTTTTTCTTTGAACTTTTAAAAATTGAATGATATAACATATATACAAAGCAAAGAAAGAAAAAAGCAATAGTTTTCAAAGCATTCTTCAACAAATTGTTACAGGACAGATCTCAGAGTTTGTTCTGGGTTAACATACCATAATCTCAGCTTTTTCCTTCTAATTGCTCCAGAATCCAATAGATATTTTTAAAATCTGCTTTTACTTGAGATAAAAGTGGCCAGGTTAACTAACCATACTTCTTGGCTTTTGGGTGGACTTTTATCAACCTTATATGGTAACTGTAATTATCTCATACTGACCAAAAGACCAACTAGAAAATGTACATGTTGCATGGATTTTTTTTTTGGTGGGGGGGGGGATAAAATAATTTCAGTCATATAATAATTTTCTTTAATTACTTTAATATAAAAGATAGCAATGTTCCATATGTCACATAATATTTTGAAAAAAAATAGTTTAAAAATCCTCTAATAAGTATTTAGTGAAAATAACAAATGTACTGAAAGGTATAGCAATGACTACAAAATTAATAATACCAAATCAGTACTGATGGCTTTTGTTGCATGGATTTTAAAAACAGAAAGGCAAGATACCCATCAATACATCCTGCTTGAGAGAAAAGTTTTTCACAGTATGGGGCTCATGGAAATTGAAAAGGGAGGGTCCCTGGTGGCAAAAGGTTGGGAATCAGTGATGTGGGCCAAACTTCCTCTACTTGCCTCCATTCCCCTGTTTCCTCAATGTTCCCATTACTCAATTTTCTCATTTCCTAGGAAAAGTCAGAAGGAAGGGGAAGTAAGAGAAGGGGCATAGGAAGAGGGCCATCAAAGAACCTGAAGGTAAACGGAGGCATGGCTCAGAAAAACAAACTTCAGGTGCGTGGTGGTAGCTGGAGACCAAGTGACCACCCTCAGCCTAAGCCACAGTTCTGGAGGAGGTGGAAGGGGCCAAGGAGAAGGGCTGAAGAGAGGAGAGCAGCAGGAAGTCTAGGAGGAAGAAGTCAGGAGCAGGGACCTCCTGCTGGCCTTCTCTAGATCCCTCCTCTCCAGGACCCACTGGCTTCCATCCAACTCAACTCGCACCACCAGAAGTGACGCCTCTTGCAAACTGGAAAATTTCAAATGTCTTGGAAAGTTTCTCAACCTTGCACTCCACTGCTACCGATTTCCCCAACAGGTAGAGACATCTTTGGACTACCAGCACTCGGCTGAAACCCTCCCCCAAAACTCAACCCAGTAGGGATTATTCTGCCCCCACTGCTACAGGTATAATGACTTGGCTTTCTGCTGTCTTCCCCTCACAGGGATTGGGGTCTGTTTCCTAACAGTGGGTGGAGGTGGGGGGGGGGGCAAAGGGAACAGGAACATGGCTCCCAAGGAACTTGGCTGGGCCCTGACACTGACTCACAGTCACAAGACTTGGTGAGGAAGGGAAGAGCCAATCTGAAGCTCTCATCAAACTAATTTCCTCCTCAGGTCGCCTCTGTTCACTGCACCCCCCACCCCTTTCCCACCAGAGATGACTGGATAAAGAGGTCGCAGCGATGAGCAGGTCATTCCTGGAAGCGCTGATGCATCCCCAAACCCAGCACTCTCTCCTCTGGGCTCCCCGTGCTGTCCCAGCCTGACGAGACCCCAGGGAGAGGACAGAGCCGCCTAAGAAGTGTAGGTCCCGAGCCATGCAGGAGAAGGGCCCAGTTCAGGGAAAAGGCGATTACACTCTCTGCCCCCCACACACTGTTGCCACAGAGAAAACAGATTAAAATGAATGCCGCTGGGCCACCTCCAAAGGAAACCAAAGTCCCAAAGGAGGGACTTGCCTGAGACCCAAGGCTGCCAGCAGGAAGGTTGAAAGGCAAACAGAGTTGTGTGCCCTTTACTTGGTGGGCACGGTGGGAGTCTGGGGGCTCCTGGCATGTATACTGTTTTCCCAGCACCAGCTGGCACAGCTATGTCCTTCTCTCCAACTTCCTGAGGCTTCCCTGAGTCACTGCCCAGCTCCAGACCTGGCACACCCTGTCCCTGCTCCCCAGGCAGGAGGGAAGGAGGAAGAAACCTGCAGAGATCTGATGCTCCTCGTCCCAGTGCAGCTCCACAGTGATCCCCCCAACCTCAGGATGTGCCCATCCTTACAGCCTCTCTCCTGGCCTGGTTCCCCTTCCACTTCTAGGAAGGAAGGCAGTGGGAGCGATCCTGCTCTCACATATTTTACCCTTGGCCAGGAGGTGGGAGAGCTCAAGCAGTCTCCCCCTTCCACTTCCCCAAAGGCCAGGCAGGGCCCCACTCAGCAGGCCCGTGAGTGTTGGCAAGAACCGGCGTCCCCAGCTCGGCCTGGCCTCCCCTTTGGTATTTTTGCAGCTGGAGACTATTAGTTGCAAGCAAAATCCTTTGTTACCCAACCCCCCTCCACCGCATTACTTTCCTCTCTCCTAAAGTTCAGATTCCTCTGCCTGCCCCCACCACACACACGCACTGACACACATGTACACACACTCACATGCACACGCATATGCTCGGCCATCACTCAAAGATCATCTTAGAGAGACAGGCTCCAGCTGGGAGGGGGGACCTTCCCTCCAGCTGGGCAGGTGGAATCCCACCCAGGGGATGTGAGCGTTCTGGTTCCACAAACCCAGAGGGCAGCTGTCCCCTCCTGGCCCAGGCTTCTCAGGGCTGGCCCAGCCCAGCCAACGGCCCCAAGGCCTGAGGACAGAAGAATCTCAGGTAAGCCAAAGAGGAGTGTGATGAGGGCAGATTTGGGGCAGGGGGATGTCTAAGGGCCAAGGTGCTGGGTATTCAGGCACAGAGAAGGGAGGTTAGGAAGCTGGGAGGGGGCTGAGGAAGACAGAGGGGAGACCACAGCCCGCTGTGATGACTCAAAGGACTTTCAGTTCCAGGTTCCAGAATAGACCTGGGGTGTGTGTCTGTAACTGCCAAGCCTTCCCCACACCCCCTCCCCAGGGCTTAGCACTCTGCATTCCCCGCAAACTCCAGTTTTCTCAACTTCTCCATCATTCGCATTGTTCAACAGACACTTCCCTAAAAAGTGGCTGCATTTTCCCCAAAATGCCCCCCCATTCCCAAGAAGAGTGTAGCTTCAGCCATAGGATTAAAGGCAGTCCCTCCAAAATAAAGAAACTCCAGGAAAGAAAGGGAACCTCTACGCCCTTAGAAAATATCCCCCAACATATCCACATAGCCAAAGATTGTAGGACAGGCATGAGGTTCCTGGATGGGGAAAGGGAATCCCATTTCCACTTTAGCTACATCTCTAACCAACACACTCAATTCTAGCATGGCAGGGGTCTGGAGGCTCCTAGCAATGGACTGTTTTCGAGCACCAGAAACCTCCCCACGTCCCTTCCCATCACTCTGCTCTGCCATGCGCCCAGCTGGGCTCTCGACACAGACAACCTGTGTTTGAATCCTGTTTCTATCCTCTTCCAACTATGGGACTAGGGATTAGTTACTTAACTGTGAGTCTCAGTTTTCTCATATAAAACAGGATGGTACACTAGCAGAGCTCAGCGCAGGGCCCGGCACACAATAAACACTCCACAAACTGGGGCTGCCATCTGGGTCTCCAGCCGGAACTTTGAGGCCTCTGGACGAAAGGGGGGGCCCTCCAGGTGGGCAGTTTGGAGCTAACACCTCCCATTCCCCAGGACTCAGCTCAGGCTCCCAGAAGATTTCCCTATTCCAGCCTCCCCCGAGCCCCAGGAGTGTGAGACAGGGCACTGGCTTTCATCTCTGTCCTCAGCGCCTGACACACATGCATCAATTCATTCAACAAATATTTATGGAATACTGAGTCCTCACTCTGTTGTCCCCAGCTGGTACATCATTTTTTCCCTTCCTTTCTACTGCCAGGGTCCTCCTTCTCTGGCCAATGCCCCAGGACGGTGGAGAGGACGGTGGAGAGGACAGCCTGCTAACCTATACGGCTGCTGGAGCCCTCCTGGCAGGGAGAGGGGCTGGAGACTTGGGAGGTGGGAGAGGAGATGGCTAGGGCGAACCTGGCCGCAGCTTTGCTGAACGCCATGTCCTCACGCTCCTGTTCCCTGAAGGGCCCTGACTTCTGCTCCTCCTTGCTCCACTAGCAAGTCCAGGGCACAGCCACATTGCATCACCACTTTCTCCTTGGCGCCCTTCTTGCCCTGTGGTTCTCCCAACCTGGGGTCTGTGCCCTGCCCCCAGCCCCTGCCGGCCCCAGGCCCCCGAGAGGCATCGAATCCTGGGTCCCTGGGGATGAGACGCCTGGATTCTGCGATTCTGAGCCTTCCCACTATTGAGAAATCCTTTCTGGGCTCTAAAACAGATCTCTCCTGCTTAAGCTGCTTCCTCTGGCTTGAAAACAGGGAGGGGGCGTGTTGGGAGCCGGCTGGGTGGAAAGGCAACTTCAAGGAGATGGCGCGGGAGGAGAGGACAGGGCTGGCTCCGTGCCGGGAGACACAGGGCTGGCCCTGCCTGCGAGAGAGGAGTGCAGTGAGAAAGGGCTGTGATGGAACTAGGAAACTCTGAACGCGAATGGGAAGCAAGAGAGCCAGAGCGCAAGGGGCTCAAGGCCAGAGAGCAGGGTGGCTGGAACACACCCCTCCCCACACATTCTGACACTCGGGGGTCGGAAGAGCCAAAGTGGCGGGCGCTTGCTTTCCTAGGTAAGGTCTGGAAGTGTTTCTTAGGCCAGAGCTGGGAGGCCACAAGGGCCTGGGGCAGTTCAGCAGGAGACAGCGCCCCTTCCAGCTGGGGCGCACAAACAGAGGCGCTTGCTCTCTGCCCTCTCACAGTCTCCCCCCTAGACGAATTGCTACCTCATTTCCTGCTGTGATTTTAAAAACAAAGAGAGAGGGAGGGAAAAGTGAAGTTGGCCAGCTGGACTTGGGGACCCATTTCGCAACCTCGCTGACTGCAGCCTAGGGGGCTTTTTCTGGGCCTCCCTGACCACCCCTATCCCTTCCCTATGCAACACGGCACAGCAAGGGAAACCCCAGGACACCTGAAGACCCCTCCAGAGGACCCCTCCCACACAGTCCAAACCTGCTGAGTGACTTCAGCAAACCCTCTGCGCAGTCCCAGAACATCCCCTGCACCACACCCCGCCCCCTCCCAGCACCCCACTCCTGCAGTCTTTTCTCACTCTACAACGGAAACACCCTCCAGCCTGGGAGAGTATTGCAGCTGAAGAGAGGACACGGTAGAGGAGCTCAGCCTAGGAAATGCAGGGCTGAGGCCAGGGACTCAACCCCCAGCCCTGCAGGAGGCTGAATGGGGGGGGGGGCGTGAGATTACTTGAGGTGATCAGAAAAGTGGAGGGGGGCGTAGGGTGGACAGGCCAGGTCCTGGCTCTTTTACTGCCACACCTGTCAACCCCACTGGAGTTTCCAGAACTCCATTCTTTTATGTACCATCTCCAAAATGGTTGCCATGTTTACATTGAGTTTGCACCATTATTTACTTAGTATTTCATTAAATTAAATCACTTTTCTTATTTTACTGCACCATAAGCAATCTATAAAATCATAGATTTGGCATGCCAGTTGTAGGAGTTTCCTAATGAATATTAAATGAAAATAACTATTACCATTAAAAGAAAAAAAGAAAAATTATGTGTCACCAAAGATCAACGTGAACCCACTTTGGGAATCACATATTAAAAAGCAAGGGATTGGTCTCGGTGCTCTCTGCAGGGTCTTCAGGTCCTTGGCTGACATGCTCTCCAGTCCCCATTCTGCCAGGACAGGAGCAGAGGTGAGGATGGGGAAGAAATGGGGACCGAGTCCCCCAGTGCCTCACTCCATATCCGGGCCAATAAAAGACACCAACACTGGGGGAAAAGTCAGCAGCCCGGGGCCTCCACTGAGGAGGAGAGTGCACACACACACACACCTTTTAGAAAGAAGGATGCTGGCTGTGGGTCTCCTCCCACTCTTGAATAGAAACAGAAGGGAAGGATGGGGCTTGAGATGGGAAAAAGCTGGACCTTTGATCCTGAGCCAGGCTTGCAGGAGCCTTTCCCTGAAGCTGCACCAACCACCTGGGAGCCTTGGAGGGCCCGGGGCTGGTCTGGCTCATGCATGCCCCAGGACCCATGTGAAACAGGCTTACTTCCTGGCCTCCTTCCTTCCTTCTGTTCTATTTCTGTTTCCAGCGTTTTCTCTGGGGCCAGACTCAACTTCAGTATCTCTCTGTCAGACTCCTCCCTCTATGCCTATCAGCCCTGCCTGGGGCTCAGCCTAGGGGTCCGGTGGGGGTCAGAATCACAGCAAAGAATGGGATGATTGCAGGGAGGGTGCCCCAGAAGGCAGAGAGAAAGCAGTAGTCTTTCTTCCTCACTCCTCCTGGGGAGCTAATTACAGGCCAGCAGCCCACTGCACAGGTGAGTGCCTTGGGCGGGCCGGTGCACACACCAGTGCAGGCCATTCAGCCCCTCCAGGGAAGAGAGATGACCTGGGGCTGGGGGGCACAGGGGGGAATGCCAGGGGAGAGACACTTCTGACATCCTCAGAGCAGGGCCCATAATTAGTTTGTGGGATGAGAGCAAAATAACCATTCTCAGGGTGACAGCCAGACATACAGGCGGCATGGGGTGTG
>PVIY010045565.1:0-19006 GCA_004026745.1 Myrmecophaga tridactyla | reverse complement strand
AATGTGAGTTTTCAATGTCTCATATTAGTGTGTGAGTATGGTGAAGTATTAAGTTATTTTCCACTCTTTATGCTAACACGCACATTAAGTGTAACCATCTTGATATATGAAGGTAAAACTATATTTCCCTAAAGAAAAATGGAACTTTTTCCTTTAAACATTGTTCTTTACCAATAATAAAGGTATAAAACCCTGGCTAATTTTCCAGAGAACATTTTCTTATCATTTTGACTTTGAAAAACATATTGGATGTTCACTTTTACCTCCCTCTTTTGTGTTGCTCCATAGTCTAAGCAGTTGTTAGCATATTTTGGCATCATTGAGAATTTCTGTTTTAAATATTGTATTTCTTCCAGATTAAACCATTATTTGAACAGAGAGTTATTTGCATCATTTTGAATCTTCACACTTCAAGATTTTAAGGGAATATGGTATTGAGCCACTAATAAGGCCTTTTATTCTTCCTTAAAGACACCCTAAGGGTTTACAGATTCCAATAATGGGATCTTTTATTAAAATTATCTGTGTTACAGTCTCCAAAGACAACAATTATGGGAATAAGATCCCTTATCACCTTCTTGCCTTCCCTACAGATTTGGGTATGTATTGTTCTATTTATTCTGTTAACATCAAGCCGGGGAGTTCTATCAGGTTGTAAGCTGGGAGTATTGACCCAGGAGTGGGGATCCATTCTAATTACTACCTTCTTAGAGCAAGAATTAAAGATAATTACTTATCCCATTTTCAATTAAAAACTCTGCTTTCTTTCATCCTATGATACCATATGGTTTCATATGGGGCCAGTGGAATCTTATTGTTAACTTTTCCCCTCTCTATCTATCTGCATTTATACGAAATGATGTACTTATAAAAAGAGGGAAATAAATCTGATCTCTTTTTCCCATATTATTTTTATGGAATTGTTACAATTTATTTTTGGTAATAGTTGAACAACAGGACTTTGTAACTCATTTCTTTTTCATTTTGGAAAATACACAACCAGTTTCCTTTATTTAAAAAAAATCATCTTTTATTTGTAGTGTGAAAAGGACTATGTTTTATTCTAGAGCAGAAGTATTGCCTTGTTCATCTTTATATCCTCAAGTCCTAATATAGTTCACATTCAACCCTTGGCAATGGCAGTGATAATAGCTGTTGGGGTTCAAATCACATCCCCTATAAAAGACATGTGCAAATCTTAATCTGCATTCCTGTGGGCATCAACCCATTTATAAACAGGATATTCTGAAGATGTTGTGATTAGTTCAGTTGTGGCCAAATTAAATTAGAGTGGGACTTAATCTATATGACTAGAAATCTTATAAAAAGAGGAAATTTGGACACAGTTAGTCAAAAGAAGCCAGAAATAAGAAGCCAGGGAGGTGATTGAGACCACGATGTGACAGAGCACTGACATCACCAGAATGCTCCAGGAGAATGTATGGCCTTGCCAGTGTCTATTTTTTTTTTTTTTAACTTTTTCTTATTGTGAAATATAACATATATGCAAACAAGCAAAAAATTTCCAAATACATTTCAACAAGTAGCTATCCAACAGATTTTAAAGTTTGGTATGAGTTACAGTTCCACAATTTTTTGTCTTTTTGGCTTGCTGCTCCAAGACCCTAGAGACTAAAAGACGTATCAGTATAATGATTCAGCAGTCATACTCATTTGTTAAACCCTATCTTTACGGTATAATTCCACCATCATCTTTGAACTTTCTCCTACTCTTTAGGGATATTTGGGCTATGCCAATTCTAACTTTTGCATGTTGGAAGGGGCTGTTGATAGTATGGGATAGGGGTATCGAACTAGTTGATGTTCTGGAGAGGCTGGCCCCTCTGCATTTCAGGGTTCATCTGGTCCAGGAACCCATCTGGAGGTTATAGGTTTCTGGAAAGTTACCTTAGTGCATGGGTCTTTATAGAATCTTATATAATGCCCTAAATATTCTTTAGAATGGTTTTGGTTGGAGTTTGGCAAGTTAT
Source organism: Myrmecophaga tridactyla (assembly GCA_004026745.1). Taxonomy (NCBI): domain Eukaryota; kingdom Metazoa; phylum Chordata; class Mammalia; order Pilosa; family Myrmecophagidae; genus Myrmecophaga; species Myrmecophaga tridactyla. Next base: position 17,015 of record PVIY010045565.1, on the reverse strand, counting down.
GATAAGTAGCAATGTTAACTGAAGCTTGATTAACAATGACATCCAGAGTAACCTCATAACTCTATTTGAACTCTCTCAGCCATTGATACCTTATTTGTTATACTTTTTCTCCCCCTTTTGGTCAGGATGGCATTGTTGATCCCACAGTGCCAGGACCAGGCTCATCCCTGGGAGTCATCTCCCATGCCACCAATGAGGCTTTCACCCCTGGATGTCATGTCCCACATAGGGGGGAAGGCAATGATTTCATTTGCAGAGTTGGGCTAAGAGAGAGTGAGGCCACATTTGAGCAACAAAAGAGGTCCTCCAGGCATAGACTCTTAGGCATACCTATAGGTAGGCTAAGCTTCTCTGCTATATGCATAAGCTTCACAATAGCAAGCCTCAAGATCAAGGGCTTGGCCTATTGATTTGGATGACCCTAGTGTTTGACACAATATCTGGGGATTCCCTGGTGGTAAAGTTTAATAGCTCCATATTTTTCCTCCCATCCCTCAAGGGACTTTGCCAATACTTTTTGATTATGTGCTTAATATACTCTGGGATGTATCCAGGCATTGCATTAAATTTATACAGGATTAAAGACTCATATTCTTATTCTGGGCTCCCTGTGTTTGGATTGTTTAAATAATCTATCCAAACAGGATGAGTTAGATATGTGCTACAGAAAATTTAGGTTCGGGACAAAATAAACCTTTCTTACTTTGGTCTCAAAGAGTAGGTAAAGTTCTAAAATACAGACATTGTCTTCCTTACCCCTGTATTCAGCATTACCTTAATCCCGACTTGATCAGCTTCATTCTTATCTCTAAATACCAGCTTATGCATATATAAAAAGGTCTCTCAAAATCCAGAAATACCAATTACCACTCCAGACTAAATGTGACTGCTTTAAGAGCTTACAATCTAGGCCCCAGTTTTCTTATAAATATGTTTTAAATGAGATCAATCAATATTTGCTCTTTTGTTTCTGGCTTATTTTGCCTCACCAAAAGTCCCACAGTTTCATTCACATCATTGCATGCCTCACCATTTTGTTCCTTTTTGTAGCCACAAAATATTCAATCATATGTACACACCATTGTTCACCAATCTATTTCTCAGTCAGTGACTCCTGAGATGGATGTAACTTCCATCCATTGGACATCATGTGTAACATCCAAAATCAACACTCTCAATTTTAGATAATTTCATTGTTCCCCAAAGAAAGATAACCAGTAAACACACCCTTACCAAATAGAAAATCCAACCCTCCCCTTAACTCTTGTCCCTCCCCCTATTATGTACCCCTGGTATTGCTGTGGTGCTGTTGATGCTTTCCTGTTAAACACAGCCCATAGCATGCAATAGCAGTTTTCCCCCTAAAACCCAAAATTATACATTGTTTGTACAAGATTCATACCTTTGCAGTAGTTCATGCAAGAATTTATTTACATTTGTAGTATTAATCCGTGGGACACAAAAGTCTATACAACCCCGTCATACATTTTCACCTTCAATATGGTAAGATTACTTATAGACCCATTAGTGAACCACCTTAACTTGCATCTATTCCCTTATAATTAAGTTAAACCTCATTACTTGCCAGCATCTTGATTTTGAACTTCTAGCCTCATAAGAAATGCTTGTTATTTAAGTCAACCCATTGTAAGGTATATGTTAAAGCAGCCCTACAAACTAAGACACTACCCAAGGCTTTTAAAAGTTTGCTGTGTTCCAGGTGCTGCTGCCTTAAGTTATCTCTCTCTTAATATATATCATTGCATTGCATTATTTATTAATTTAATCCTGACAGCAACCTTATAGTATAGATAATATTTTTATCTCCATTTTCCTGATGAAAAAGCTGAAGCCCAAAATATCAAGTAATTTATCTATGATCACCCAATTAGGGAGTGATGAAGCTAGAATTTGTAAGATTAAAATAAGATCAAATGTGTTGGAGGAAACTTATACCAAATACTATTAGTCCCCTGCCTAATATCCACTCATGTCCCCAATTCCCATCACACAAACAACTCCTTCCTTCCTTCCTCCAAATATCTACATTTCACTGCAGCCATACACTTGGAGAAAATTGACTCCAACCCAGCCCCAGGAGTAGGTCCTAATTGGTCTAAGCCCAAACATGAGGTTCCCAATGGTTTTGCCAGTGATTGGTCTAGGCACAGTTATATGGTGCATTTCTGACTAATGAGCTAGAAAAGGGCATTAGTTGGGAAAATTTTCTTTCTTCTTGAAAACAATACATGGAAAAGGTGGCCTCAATTTTCTGCCTCTTATCATTGTTGTGTCTGGATGTGATACGCAGATTAAGTATAAATATGTTAAACCCTGACAGGAGCCAGGCACAGGAGAATCCAAGACATAAAGGATTTCATATCTGGATAGCTGACTGTACCTGTGGTAGAGCCATCCATTCTCTGTACTTCTTGTTACAAAAGGTAATTAATGCTCTTATTGTTTAACCAAGTTAATTAGGGTTTTCTGTTACTTGAAGCCATAACCATCCTGATAGAAAACTATTCCATTTTTTTTTCCTGCAATGTCTAAAAAGACTTTAAACTGTGTATTCAGTCCTCCCTCAGGATCTTAGGTCTTATGGAAAGCTTTGAAGAAAAGTAATGAGTGAGTCAAAATTAGATTATATTTGCATAAATATAGCAAAAATAGAAATGACCCAAAATATTTAGCTTTAAAGCGCCACACAATTAGAAAAAAAAATTAGCTCTGGAAAGCAGTGACCACTAATTCCATTTTTCTCCCATTCAAAGGCCATGGGAATGGGCGAGCCACGGTGGCTCAGCAGGCACAGTTCTCGTCTGCAATGCCAGAGACCTGGGTTCAGTTCCCAGTGCCTGCCCATGTACACACAGAAAAAGACCACGAGAATGAAGAAAGATGGAATTTTCCAGTCCCAAATGCACAGATCCATGTGTGTGCATCCCATTTCAGTGTGGAGAATCAGGAAGCCTTACTATGTGCACTGTACGGGTAAGCCAAGAAAAGGATACTGCATTTTTGCCTTTCCTTATAGTGTCACCCATATGTCACTGAGGAAACACACCCTTCAGCTCTCATGTGGAGAAAGGAAATGTGTATCACTTCACCCTAAATCACATAGCAGAAAGAATTTTATGCAATTCCACATCTAGTTTTGTAAATCTGCTGGCATGAGAAGCCTTAGTAATGGATTTGGATGAGTCTTAGAGTTTCTTGTGCCAATATCAATTGAATTAAGCCTTCAAACCTTTTCAGGGAGCTTCCCATCCTTCATTTCACATGAATGTGCAGACTGCTTTCAGCTACAGAACTGCTGACCCCTAAATGAAAAATGAGTACCTCTCAGCTAAGGTGGATTACAGAAACCCAGAGTATCAAATTTTGATAGGAATCCAAGAGGAATCTTTTTTTAAGTATCAACGGTGATTTCCATTCTTTCTAGAATTTCACAGTGGGAACTAGCGGAAAAGCACCAGATGAGGAGTCAGGAATCCTAGACTCTAGATTTTTGCCTTGTCCCTGTCACTTTCTCTCTATGTAACTAGGGAATTAATTTTACCGCCTATAAAATAATTTCAGTTTCTTAAATTTTAAGGTGACAATAGTAGTTTTTGCCAATTTGTTTCTTAAAAAGAATGCTATAAAAATCAATATGATAAATGCAAAGATACTATAAAAATAACAGGTTGCATTATTATTACTCCATCCATTATTTGTGAGAAGATTTAAGTTCAAGATTTAATTTAAAGGACTCAGATTCCAAACTTTCGTGTAAAGATAACTGGGCCTCCCTAAAGATTCCCAGGTCTGTACTTCTGAATCATGGTTGGGTACATGACCTATTTTATTATTTGAAGTTATAGTAGGGTTTCAGAGACTTCCCTACTTTCCCAGTACCTCAGATTTCAGCATAATTCATTAAAAGCACCTTGAATCCTTACTTCATTTTGAGCCAGTTCTAGGTGCTAAGAATATAAGGACAGGTAAAGAATTTCCACTCGAGTAAGGGTAAGAATACAATTAGAAAATTTGAATATAAGGCTGTAAATGGGAAAACAGAGGGAAGATTAGGGTGCTGTGGGAAATAAGGGGCAGACTGTCCATTCCAATTTGAATTTCTTGGTCTCAGATGGGGAGGAACAATCTTATCACGTTTCTCCTTATTGACCAGCCATTGTGGATCGTCTCAGGTTTCCCAGTAGAGTACAAAGTGAATCCCAATGCAGACTTTCAAGCTTCCACAGATCCTCCCAGAAGATTTTAAAATGGAGTCAGGAGGAAGCTCACGAAATGATTAATTTTCATTTCAACTTTCATTATGTTGATAGCATTTTTGAGGGCAAGGGATATACCAGAATCCTCTGAATGCCAAAAGGAGAATTAGGTTGCTGGCTGAGGGTTGCTGAATAGGTTAGAAGGTTGTAGCTGAAATTGTTTTCTCTTTCTTATGAGAATTCTATAGATGGCATGTTTTATGAGAGTCTTTATTTAAAAGTTGAGGGAGGGAAAAGGTACAACATTTGCAAAATTTTAATCATGTGAAGAGGTGAAAGGGAAGAGGTAATTAAATAAAAAATACTAATTTATAGCTTTTTGAATAACCACTCATAGTTTAAAAACAATTACTCTGAATATGTCTTTTTGTAATTAGTGGACTTATGACCAAAGTAGAAAGAATGGAAGGTTTCTTTTTAGCATCCAATTCTACAATTTCATCATGCAACTTTACAGTTAAGTATAAATGCACACACACACATATATATATATGTATGTATAACCCACCTGACACTGATCATTATCACTTTGGCAAATTCCATACCAAGTCTTGGAGATGTATTTATCTTCTCTGGAAATAAAGTCAAAAAGCAAACACTGGTTTAGATGAGAAATCGAGGACCTCAATCTGAAAATACAGAATGTGTTTGAGAAACAATTCTTTTAATACACTGTTTTCATGTCTCACAAAGTTTAATTCATGGCATGAATAATGAATGGACTTTAATGGACAGATTATCATACTGGTGACCGGAAACTATTCTCCCGTGGACTTGGGCTCTTTCTTCCTACAATGGTGTCTCTCCTGCCATGCTTTGACAGTGATTCTCACAGCTGCAATGGGCAGAAACAATCACCTGTCTTGTAAGCACACTGACTGCTCTTTCTTCTATGATGTTCAGGGTACCATTGCTGCATGATCAATTACTCCAAAATTTAACAACTGAAAATGGCCATTTTATTTTGCTCCCAATTTTGTGGTTTGGGAATTTCAAAAGCTCTTGGCTAGATACTTCCTGCTTGGAGTCTTTTGTACAGTTGCAGTCAGATGTCAACTGGCGCTGTAGTTATCTGAAGGCTCAACTGGACTGGATGTCTAAGATGACAGATTCACAGGACTGGCAGTGGAAGGTGGCTGTTGTCTGAGAGTTCAGATCCTCTATTGTCCAGAATGTCTACATGTGTCTCTCCAGCATGGCAGTCCCAAGATAGTTGCATTCTTACATGCATCTCAAGCCTCTAATAAGTGTGTTCCAGCTAACAAATTCAGAGCTGCATCACCTTTCATGACTTAGTCTCAGGTTTCACAGTACTGTTTCTGACACATTCTGTTGGTTTCAAAGCAGTAAAAAGCCTACTCAGATTAAAGGGGAGGGTCCCTGGACTCCACCCCTTGATGGAGGAGTGACAAATTTCCAGAAGAACATGAGGGATGGGAGACATTGTTGTGGACATCTTTGGAAAATGGAATATACCATAAATGATGAAGTACTTCACTACATGCATTTTAAACCTGTTTTAGACTATTTGTAAACAAAATATTTATGATACTATTGAATAGTCCATATTCCTAAAGTTGCTTTAGCTCATTTTAACAGCCCTTCCAAAACAGAATATCGTCTGATATTCTTTTTCGTTATTGTGTTGTTAAGTTAAAGGGTTTCTCACTAGAATTCTTTTTTCTGATTTTATATATAGATTAGTCTTCATGTAAGGCTACAATTTTCATGGTAGATATACAGATAGAAATATTTGCTCCCTTCACTTCCCAAATCCATTGAGGAGAACTGCTTGCCTCACTGTGATCAGATCGGACCTGGGGAGGAATTCTGAAGGATTCCTCACATTGCAGAGCTCTTGGCCCACCGTCATGCTCATTATTAATCCTGGTACTCCCTATCAATTACTCAGGGCCACTGATAAGATGTGGAAATTCTGTAGCTCAGACTGGCCTAAACGTTTCCCTACATAATCCTCAGTCATATTTCTGAACCTAAACTGGGATATGGAACTGAAATCCTGTTAGACATCTAGACTAACCTGCTTCTCTCTGCCTTTAAAATATCCTTGGACTTGACCTCTGGTCTTTCTGTCTTCTGAAACTCTTGTTCTCAGGTCTAGATGAATCATCTTAGGAATGGAAATAGGAAGCCTGTTCATATTTCTTTCAACAAACATTTTAAGACTGAATGTTATCTTAATCTATGACTCTGTGTTATCTTAGCACAGTATTGCAGAGTCTTATTAGAATGCAAGTTCTCTGGGTGGTATAAAATATTAAAAGCTTAGCACTAAGAATTAGTCTTAAATTTGAATCCTGCAGATATTATGCCTTGGTTACAGGTTTCTCATTTCTAAAATGTAGATAATACTACATAATATTATAGTATAAATATTATGAAAAATAAATGGGATCATGGATGTATTGGCTTATTAAAGCTGCCAGAGTGTAATATACCAGAAATGGAACGGCTTTTAAAAAAGGAATTTATTAAGTTACAAGTTTATGTTCTAACACCTTAAAACTGTCCAACTAGGGCATCCAGAGAAAGATACCTTGACTCAAGAAAGGCTGATGTCTGTCACATGGGAAGCACATGGCTGGCATCTGCTTGTCCTTGTTCCCGGTTCTATTACTTCTAGCTTCTGATGCCAGTAGTTTTCTCTTTATGCATCTGTAGGCCTTCACTTAGCTCCTCCAGGACACAACTCTGGGTTCTGGCTTGCTTAGCATCTCATGGGAAGGCACATAGTGATATCTGTTGGGCTTTGCATCTCCAAATGTCCCTGTCTAGGCATCTGCTCTCTCTGTCTGGTCTCCAAACATCTCCAAATGTATGCATCTCTGTCAGCTCTGAAGTACCTGTATCTCCTAGAGCGTCTGCATTTCCAAATATCTGTGTCTGTGTCTGCATCTGAGGGTTCTCCAAGATGTTTCCTCTTTTTAAGAACTAATCTTGACTCACCTTGAATGGGCAGAGTCACATCTCCATCTAATAAAAAGCTCTCACCCACAATTGGGCCCATCACACGTCCATGGAAATAATCCAATCAAATAATCCACCCTGCAATGCTGAATCAGGATTAAAAGAAATATGGCTTCCCCTACAAGATTGGATCAGAAAAAAGACATGGCTTTTGGGGGATATGTAACAGCTTCAAACCAGCACAATTATGTATTTTACTTTGTCTATAATTGCATTTTGTGAATATGAAATATATCAGTTGTCATACCATCATCATCAAGTTGGAACCCCACTTTTTAGTCTTGTATATCTAATACCTATGACAATATCTCTTATATAGTAAGCACTCAGTGTTGAATTAATAAATGTATCTTTGATGAATCTCTAAAAGGGGTGAATTGAATGAAAAAGCATAAATTTTTGGCAAAACCAAAATTATCCTGATGACATATCTATAAATTGAAAAAGTTAATTGTACCAGTGTTCGAGTCGGTGGGATGATGTGGAACCCATGAGTCTAGGGATTGAAAATGAGGAAGTTGAGAGAAAAAAGGCAGTGGTGGTTCAAAGGTTCAACAGTGGTGGAAGGAAGCCCAAGCAGAACCCTAGAATGTGCTGTCTTGATAGCTACAGATAGGAGGAGAGCATCCGGCCAAGCACATGGCATCACTGAAGTCTAATAATGCAACAGAGCATGGAAACATGAAGTTCTGGAAAGGGTCAGCATCTGGGAAGTCTGATGAAGACCCAATCACAGTCTGGGGCCAGATAGTCGTGCCTGGCAAAGCCCTTAAAAGCCAGGTGTAGCCTCAGATTTAAACAGATTTGGTCTTAGCCTAAACGGTCAGGTATAAGATAAAAAGGCATGGACCCAGAACTGCAAGGGCAATTTCAGGATTTAGAGTCAGGAAAAAAGCTTATGTCCAAATGCTAGATCAGAAAGGTATAAATGATGCTCAGTCCCCACAATATTGAATTAGCGTTCAATAAATGTCCTCTGATCAAGGTTAAGGTTGATCTCAGATTCTGGGGCAGGACTGAGTCTGCAGCTAGAGGTCACATCTCTTCAGATATGTTTGAGAAAACATGATGTTGTTGAGGAAGATTTTTCTTTCATTTAGCATCTACAGCAAATCTCTAAAAGAGCAGCATTTCAAAATTTTGGTGGGTGGATGAAGAGATTCTAAAACAGGAGTAATTTCCATTTGCATTGGTATATTCTATGTGTTCCCATGGTACCCTCTAGATATTACTTTGATTCTGTCTCTTTTTTTGGGTAGCAGCTTTATTGAGTTATAAATCACATACCATATAATATCACCCATTTAAAGTGCATATTTCAGTGCTTTTCAGTATATTCACAAAGTTGCGCAATCATCTCCACAATCAATTCTGGAACATTTTCATCACCCCAAAAAGAAAACTCATATCCACTAGCTTTCACTCCCTCATTCTACTCTCCCCCCAGCCCTTAGCAACCACTAATCTACTTTCTGTTTCTATGGACCTGCCTATTCTGGAAATTTCATATAAATGGAATCATATAATATGTGATCTCTTGTGTCTGATTTCTTTCACTTAGCATAAATGTTTTTAAGATTTATCTATGTTGTAGCATGATTTAGTTCTTCATTGTTTTTCATCGCTGAATAGTATTCCATTGTATGGATATACATTTTTAATTTACCTCTTCTTCAGCTAATGGACATTTGACTATTATGAATAATGCTGCTATGAACATTCTTGTGTGGACATATGTTTTCATTTCTCTAGTGTGTATTCCTCGAGAATATATACTTTCATGAAATCCTTATGAAACTAACTGAAATCACTTACAGTTATTTCAATAAATATTTGGGAACTGCCCCTTCTGTGCCAGGTACTCCTTTAGGTCCTAGAGCACCCAAATGAACAAAATTGATAAAGTCCCTGCCCTCATCAAGCTTACATTCCTCTACAAAGCTATTCATCATTGAGAATAAGGACTATAATTATTTATTTCCCTAGCATATCCTCAATGCCTACCAAAGTTCTGGCCAGTTAGTTAATATAAAACTTATTTTTTTATCCACAGCCTATGGGAAAATTGTATTAAAATAATAATGATGTTTAGACAAAATTTGGTTCCTCTTCCCCCTAGGGAGTTATAGAAATACCAGTCTTCATCAAATGCTTCCAATTTGCATTTTAAACAAGTCTCTATTTTATATTTGCTTTCAAATGTCACTCTCCTGCTTAATATAGGGCATCTACTATTGCCCCCTCCTTCTTAGAATGTGAACTTCATGGCTCCCCACGTTGCTACCCTGATGGTGAAGATAAGGTGGCTTCCTGCCCAGGACTCTGAGGGCCTCTCCTGATGCCTCTTCCAATTTGTTTTGGCTTCTCTTACTTATTTATTCTGAATGCCAACTTGTTCCACAGCCACCTCTTCCATGTGGGAAAAATGCCCTCCACTCCACTTAGAGTAAACACTATAAAAACTATACTCTATTACTGAATGTACATGGCTAAACTTTATTTTCAATAACTCATAGAGATTTTACTAAGTCAGGGTTCTTATTGTTTTTTTCTTCTCTTCTCTTGGGCACAGTATGCTGAGGGAAGATTACAGCTGTATGACAGCCTGATCATCGTTCACCAGGCAACTCTAAAAATTTTCTCTTCTATGACAACCACCAATTATGAAACCAGCTTTGTGCACCTTGAATCTCTTTTTTTCTCACTGTGAATTTCTACTTGCTGGTCTTTGGTTGCTTATGCAAACAGACCCTGGAAGGCTCTTTCTTGCCAAGTCTCCAGACACTAGTGAAAGGTCTGAATTATCAGGATGAACAGCTAAAGTCTCAAACTTGGTTCACTGCTGGAGCAGCATTTGCTGTAAAGTGTGATTTGATAATATTTTACTCAATGTCTCTTCTGACAACCCACATGTGAATCTATTTCAATTATGGCATTGTATTTATAAATTTGGAAGAGGATCCAGGAGCAGGCCAATAGTGCAGATAATTTCCATATGGCCCGGCAGCACTCTCAATCTGGAGATTTAAATTGGACCTTACGCGTCACTAAAACGCTCTGAAATTCAAGCTTGTCTTTTGTAAAAAGGGTGTCATTTACCACCTAAAGTGGTAATAATAATAACTGATGTTTATCATGTGTTTATCATGCACTTGTGGGCACTAGTTGCCATTCCATCTGCTTTCTATGATTTTTTATACCCATCCCAGGAAATAGATTCTATTACTCTGCAAGGTAAAATTTTAAGTAGTACATGTGGATTATAAAAGAAGTGACAGGGCTTGTTCACTTCAGAAAACTTCCTATGTGCTTCTGTAAATAATCAATTCTGTAGATAACATATTCTTTCATTGGGAAAAAATTGTATCTCTATAACAAACATAAATCCCCTGCCATAAATAATCTCATAAAAGTCTAATTTAGGGCCAGCAGACTTTTTTTTGACTGTCACTTGGCCCCACAGTTCCTCGGTTTTATTCCATACTTGAATTCTACTCAAGAGGTGGCAGTCAGAGCAAAGTGATCTGAGAGTGATCTTGAATACCACGTATCAATGCAGATTGAACTCTTACTTATTTTTAAAAGAGCAATGACTAATCACATCATCCTGCCCAGAACCTCCCATCTTGTCTCACTTTCCCTGCCAAAATTGGACCTATGTTCCCACTGCGAAGACTCTCCTTGGAATTTAGGCTAACTAGCATATGGGAATCATATAAAGCCAGTGCTATGAATGCGATCACTTTCTTTCTTTTGTCTTTGCCATGGATTTCTGAAATAGACTCTGGCCTTTTATCTTCTTTCCATATAGCTAACCACATTATTTTCCTCTTGATGAGTAAAAAGAGACTCACTTGGTTAGTCATCAACTTGCTCTTATCTGCTTGACTGCGTGCTTTGCAAGCTGCTCTGAGATTTTGGCCAGGAGTCAGTTTTGATTAACAAATTCTGTTAAATGGTTAAAGAAAAGATTAATTTGTTAAGAATTATAGCACAGAGTCGGGTTTTTTTTGGGGGGGGGGCGTGAGCAGAATTGTTGATAATCACAAAATTTTTGCATTAAAATTCCAGTTCATTAAGTAATCAGCATGGGGGTGTCTGATTGGCTGATTACATGCAGAGGCAAATTGTTTGAGGCTCTTATAGGGAAATTTCCATCAATACAGTTCCATCTGGAGAATTTATACTAATGCATTATTTTAAATCCATGTAAATTTATGTCAAATTGAATTATCCTGCAGAACAAAGGAGTCATTTTTCATTCACAACACTCATGGTGGCAGGGCTAGAAAAGGCCTTTTCCAAGCATTAGCTCCATGCCAAGCACATGGTGGCTTCTCTAGTGCTGCCACTTACAATAAACTCCCACTCTCTCACATGACAAGTTGCATTTTAGCTTCAAGTTTACCTCCACAAGCTTATTTATATTTAAGCTGGATGAATACAATCCTGTCTGTGGTGGAGAAACTTGTCTTTTGTTTTCTCTTTTGAACTAGTTAAAGTGACCCAGGCAATAGTAGTTCAGACCATTTTTAAGCTCAGACTTCAAAACTGAAGCCCACTACCCCTTCCTCCTTGGAAGGACCTTGGTCATATTTGTGAGTAGCTTGGTTGTTAATTTAAGGTGGGTTTGGGGAACTAGGTTTATCCCTTCACCCCAGCTAGGATTTCTTCAAAAGGGCCATGGATTCAGGTCACAGGTGACCCTTGAGAATGTTGGGAACCATCCCATTCCCAGGGTTCACTTGCTTTTTCTTCACCGCATAAGCCAGGGCTAGGATCTCTTCAGAGGCAACATGAGAACTTCCCACCAAGATCCTGTTTGGGGAATTGAGAAAAATCACAATTTGGTAATATCACGATGACTCTGACAACACCCCCTGAGGCCTGAGCCAACATTAGTAGGGAAACTACTTTAGACCTTTGCTCTACTTGGAACCTACAAAGCAACTAATCTTAGCAGGCTTAATACCTCTGTTGGTGCTCAGTCCTTGCCTGACATTCAATCTCCTTTGACCATCTCCCCTCTCCCCCATTCTCATTCCCAAACTTCACTTCAGCATGTTGATTTCCCCTTACCCTTTCCAGTGTGGCCTTCGCAACACCTATTCTGTAAAACAAGACCCTCCACCATGAACCTCTTCACAGAATGCATCTGCCAGTTTCTTGCCTTAACTGAAATCTGATCATCCCCAAGGTCAAAATTTTCCATAGAGACCTTTCTAGTGGAAAGAGTCAGTGTTGATATCTCTTTGTTCCCAATTGAATCTTCCACACAAAACCATTATTTCTCTACCTTCATGTACAAACCTGCCTTTTGGGGCCCATGTTAACAAGCTATACACCCTCCTTTTCTCGTTGTTGGTATCTTCTACCAACCTCCTGTTACTCCTTCACAATCATTAAAGTTTTGGCAAATGGACTGCATAATTCTTTTCAATGTCAGCCCCTGCTATCATTCTAAGTAACTTCAGTAGTTAGTGGGTAAACTTCCAATATATTTTCCTAACATGTCCATGATATCTTTAACTACAAGTCTTCTAATCCCACTCTACTTGGGTTACCTATCACACAGGGTATGTGGTAGCCTTTGAAACCATTCTGAACTACTCCATGTCTGAAATCTTAATATCAACTGAGATGCATTTATGGACCATAATTTCTTATCATTTCAGCTCTTACCTTCCCATACTTCTACTTGCACCAGCTTTTGCCTTAATGCAGACCTACGCTGCCTTGAGCATTCCATTTTCTCCCAATCAGCTGGCACCTTCCCTTCAAGCCAGACCACAGACCAGATCCAATGTACTACTCAATGAAATCTCAACCCAAATTCAAGTCAACACTGCATTTTCAATGCCAAAAAAATCAGTTTGCTGAATGCTGTAGAGAAAAATCACATAACCATATGAAAAGGTGCCATCATAGTTTGTGGTCTCCCTCCTCATTGGGCCCTCAGTGCTCCTTGACAACTGCACCCTATGCCATGCTCCACAAAAACTATTTCAAGTCTTCTTCATTCTCCCCCTTCTTCTCCCCTAAAATGAAAATGCAATGGTTATAATGTCTTTAGCATTTCCACGAAAAGGTTTTCAGATTATGAGGTTGCTGTAAATTTATCTTCTGGTTTCTTGTATAATAACCAACTGAAACTCTTTCCACAATAGAGGACTTTCATAGCTCCTTCCCTGGTCAAAATGAATTCATGCAAGAAAGTACACAGAAAAAGTTATTTTCAACACAGTGTCTGAACAATTTTGGAGGTTGTTGAATCATAGAATAATCCTGAGCTTATCTTTTTTTACAAATAGAGCCTCCAGGCTTTGGTGACTTTGAGATTTTATATATATATATGTGTGTGTATATACTTAAGGCACATATATTCAACAAATGCATTCCACAAATGCTTATTGAACACTTATTATATGCCATTCCCACTAAAGAATAAAACCCATGAAGGCAGAGACCTGAGTCTTTTCTTTTATTGCTATTTTATTCCCAGTACTGGGACTTAGAGCTATATATGGGTTCCAAAACTATTTGAAATTTCAGGGTCTTTCATGAAATATGTAAGAGCAACTTTTATATTTCTTCTTCACATCCTCAGCCATCTCAAAAGGAAATAAACTCAGTTAACCATTATTGTAAGTTACCTTTCTTTCCTCTATTGTCTGCATCATCCAATCAAGAAATCAGATCTTTATTTGTTTTGGCAAAAACTTTAGTTTCTAATGGACTGGTACCATGGAGTTAAGTGTTCAGATGATTCTCTGTTGATCAAGTCCAATTTGAACAAGAAGTAGTGCAACAGACCTTCCTCTAAAATATATTGCTCTCTCTGCAGAAAGACTTTGGATTTTTCTTCTTATCATATCCCTCAGACCTAGATATGGCTTGCCATCCAGAGAACAGGCTCAGTGAGAGGCTTACACAGGCTGAATGCAGATGTGTGGCAATTCTGGATTCCCAGGACCCAGAGCATTGTCTAGAAGGAGAAGAGATGAACTTCAAGTGAACAGGTCCTGTTGGTCTTACAGACTTCCAGGACTGTGGTGTAAGATCTGGTCAGAGAAGGGCTAATGTATTAAAGTGTGAGGCCCAGAGCAAGGGTCCAAGAGCAGTCAGTTCTCCAAGCTACAAGCAAGACAAAACAATGGAATGGGGGATGAGGCAATTATCTCAAGATCTTACTCTCTGCTCTACACACTATTTCTACTCTGCTGAGCCTGTCCCAGATTGAAGAGAGATTCTGAAAGTTCTCAGTGGAAAAATGGGATACAGCCTGCATTAGTGCTGAGGTCCCCAAGCCATCTCATGGTCTCTACCCAAGGGTCTCAAACTTCTGGAGTGAACCAGAGTGCCATGCTGACATCTCAACTCACTTGTTCTCTCCTCCTTGCCTTTTCAGGTTCTTTCATTTAGCCCAGGAAGAATTTTATTGCCCTCCATACAAATGGGAAACTTTCTTTACATTATTACATTATTATGCTGTCTTCTCTGTTCTCTATGGTTAACTATTTATCTTGATGGTATTATTTATTTATTTATTTGTGCTACTTTGGTTTTTCTTTATATATGCATGGTTTAAAAGGTAAATCAATTCTAAAAACTTGTTACAAAAAAAAGGCTTTATTTCTTCTTTCCATTTTTCTTTCACCAGAGTTAATTTCAACTCCTTTATTGATTCATTTTTTTGTTTATCTACATATTTCTATATAACATATTTATATTGTTACTTTTGACTTTACAGTCTTAGACATTATTTATGATTTACCACTAACCTCACCTCCTACCTGCCCAAAATGCACACTCATTGTGTCTATATAATAAATTTCTGCTGGCAAAAAGTCCTACTCTTATGCCTCCTCCCCCTTTGGCTTCCTTCAAAATTGGCTCCAGTATTTATAACAAAGCACCTGGTAGGATCATGAAATGGCAGCCCTGTCGCCTGAGCCAAATAAGTCTCCACATTCAAAAGATTCACTCAAGGTGATTGAAGAACTTTTCTACCTTGAACAGAGAGCCAGATCAAGAGGCAGTCATCAGAGGAGAATGGTTTCCACCTCTAAGTTAAAAGTAGTCACTAAGGCTGTTCTTATAGCAGCCTTAGAATCTCCAAATGGGTGTTCTATTAAGGGTGGAAACAAACATAACATTAGGCACTGATGCCTTGATTTCATATTCCTAGAGTAGTTAGAAATGAAAGCAGGGAAAAGAAGCAGCAAAAGAAAAAGATAGAAAGAAAAATCAGGAGCCTGCAACAGCATGAGCACTAAGAAAGCTTAGAAATTCAGGGAGTAAAGGATGATGTCAAGTCCTCAAAAGTCAAAGTCTAAAGTTCAATGGATTTAGTGATTGAATTGTCACTGTTAGACAGCAAAAGGGTTTCATCACGGTTGTGAAGCTGGAAACAAGCTGGAAGCAATTAAAGTAGTGGGAGCTGTAAAATCGAATTAAGGAGTATAGGTTTTTCTTTTCTTTTTATTTATTTATTTATTATCTTTTTGAAGAGTCTGTTCGGAGAAAGGGAGAGAAGGAGGGAACAACAGGAAAGAGAATGAGAGACTAAGAGAGAATAGTTTGAGGCAATGGCAGGGCAAAGGGCAGGGAAAGCAGTGATATTTGTAGACAGTGTAGAAGGTGCCAATAAAAAGTAAGATATTGTAGACAAAAAGAAAGTAGATAACTAGAGGTTCAAGGTCCTGGACCTAGGTCAAAGGGTGAGTTTTGAAAAGGAGGACTATCTCACTCTCTGAAACCAGAGGCAATAATAAAAAAGAAGCCAAAGGGAAAAAATTGAGAAAGTATTCAGTATAACTGAGGGAGTGAGAAGAAGAGAATATTTTAAGGAAGAAATGAGAAAGATCAAAAGAGAAAATTTATATCAGATGGATTAGACTTCTCATTAATTTTCATAGTTTAAAGTCAGAGGTGTGGTTAGCTGCTGAAAGCAAAAAGGCTGAGGGTGGATGGGACTGAGCATATAGTGCATTTTTTAAAGTTATGGAAAATACATGGAAATACATAATTTTCATAGTAAATCATTAAGAGATGTAAACTTCCACGAAGAAGTTTTGTGAAATGTAAGCTCAAGTCCTTTATTCTGCCTGAGTATTTCAAGCTAACCTCACGTCACCTTCTAATGGTCCCAGATAGTGAACCCAAAAACTTAAATAGTCAGTATACACTGGGTTTCACAATATGGAAACAGAAAGAAGCTTTCTAGCTATCTTTTATTTTTCTATATTGCTTCAAGTTGTCCTGTTGAATAATTACATGCAATATTTGAGGCCCCTAGGGAATCTGTATGGGTTTACACAGACATTGCCAATGTATTTTCATATAACTAAGGCTGAATCTGTTTCAGAGAAGAGAGAAAGCATGGGGGTGATTTGTGACTGGGCAGGGTAGGTACATTCCCACTGGTGCAGATAGGCTGGTGCAGGAAAGAAGAGGAGTCAAAAGAATTAGATGAATGATCCATGCTTTGTGGGTCTGGAGCTGTAGTTTTCACTGGGGGTAATTTTGCCCTACCCCCACCCCCCAGAGACTTTTTTTTTTATAAACTTTTTTATTAATTAAAAAACTTAACAAAAGAACATTAAAATATCATTCCATTCTACATATACAATCAGTAATTCTTAATATTATCACATAGTTGCATATTCATCATTTCTTAGAACATTTGCATCGATTTAGAAAAAGAAATAAAAAGACATCAGAAAAAGGAATAAAATGATAATAAAGAAA
>PVIY010045564.1:0-19015 GCA_004026745.1 Myrmecophaga tridactyla | reverse complement strand
CCCGGAGAGCAGGCCAGAGGCTGGGAATTCCGGTAAGAGTGAGGTTGAAGCCCTGAGTGTGAATTTCCTAGTGGAGACCAGAAAGTTGGAACTCTAGGGAAGTGTGGAGGATGTATTTTTGAGGCAGGATTCACTCTTCTTCCTGGAAACTTCAGTTTCAGCATTTAAGGTCTCCAACCGATTGGAAGGGTCCCACCCACATTATCGAGGGTAATGTCCTTTTCTTCAAAACAACTGATTGTTGATATTAATCCCATCTACAAATATCTCTATAGCAACATCTAGGCCATTGTTTGACCTAACCTATCCTAGCTGACGCATAAAATTAGCCATCATTGAATCCAAATGCGCTTTTTCTCAGGTGAAAGCACCAACACTGAGAGCGCTCCATAAAATCACAGGAAAAGAACATTTTGTCTCTAGCAAAATGTTGGTTCCCCCCTCTCCACATACCCTGGATTCATTCATTCATTCCAGAAATGTACCTGCCGTCTAACTTCAAGGTCCTCATTTTTGGACACCTGGACACTAAAGAAGATCCAAATTTAACTGGATCTTACTTTCCTTGAGGCTATTTTGGCATTTTCCTTGTGGCCCCAGATGTGGTTCCCATTTAAACAGAAAGAAAGGGAGAAGGTAGCAAAAGTGAGTCCTACAGTGCCAGCTTTGCCCCAGGCTGGCCCCATCAGAGGTCTGCCTTGAGTTATTGCCAAAGTGCCTAAGACTTATTTCCTAGGAGTTTGGTACAGTGGTGTGGAGTATGGAAGTTAACGCAATCTTGAGCAGAGGTTTTTCAGACTTGCCCAGAGATCCAAAGACTGGGCCATGAGCACACATTTTATCGGTTTACAACCACTTGGGTGTCCCAAGCAGAACTCAGCACTCTCAAGTCCCAGCTCTACGATTCTCTAACCAAATATGTAGTTACAGGAAAATTTAATCCACATGTATGTGACTCACTGATCTCTAAATCATCCTAAAGTTTGATTCTAGGAATGGTTTGATACGTGCTCTGCTTTTTTTCAACTTTTGGAAGGGCGAATTGGCCCAGACAAAATAAATGGCAGCCCTGAGAGACGCGAGGAAGCTTTGAGTAGAGAGGACTGGCCTCCAGGACGCTCTCCCAGGCCCATCTCAGGACAGGAAGTGAGTCAGCAGGGCAGTGACAGGCTGAAAGCCCATGAACACACCTGAGAGTGACCCCCAGCCTCCTCCTCTGCTGTGCTTCTGGGCTCCTGAGCCCAGATGGCGACACCACCGATTCGCGGTGTCCCACCTCTTTGGCACCCTCAAGAATACAAAATAGACTGCTCACTTGAGTTCCCAAACTTGCTTTCTCACCAAATTTCTGTTTCTCAGAGAAAAAGGAGTCAAACAGAAAAGAATTTCCTCAAACGCCTGTCTCCCTCTTCAAACCTTACTGCCTCAGCCGCTCTTCTCAAATCCTTTGTCTCAGAGCATGGGGTGTCTTAACTTCTTCCCAAGCCACCTATCTACTTTCCCTTCAGCCTTTCCTTCAGCAGGCGTTTACTGAGCCTCGGCATGTGAGGGGCCATGGGAAATGGCCCAGGCATAGTCCGTCTCTCAGAAAACCGAGACTGTGATGCGGAAGATCAACTCCAAACATGTGCCATCCCCTTATATTTAACAGCAGTTGCAACAGATCCTTTAGAAGAGAAGGATCAAGTGCTCCGAGAGGGTGTTGCTGGGAAAATTGACTTAGACTGGGGAAGGGCTGGAGCAGGGAGGGAGTGCAGTGTCCCGAGAAGGTGTCCCTGGAAGGTCACACTGGCTGCTCTCTGAAGGTTGTGTGGAGCCAGCTAGAGTTGGTGGATGCTGTCATGGGCTGCCTTGAACCCCTGCAGGGCCCAGGCACCCATTCCTGCAGCTGCTGGAGGGGGGGGGCGGGGGGAGGGATTTCTTTTGGCCAGAGGAAGCTACACTGGCCAAATTCATGCCTCCTTCCCAGGAACGGCTTGCATCCAACAACTATTTGGAGCTACAAAGGCCAGCCCTGCCTCAGTTAGGGACATTTCTGAAGGTCAGAACTGTCCATGGGATCATCTGTTCTAACTCCATCATCCTTTGACTTCTCTCTCTCTGCTCAATTCTGCTTTCTTTGCTCCTTCGCTAGTAGTATTCACAAAGTCACTCCCCAGTAATTCTTCTGCACAAAAATCACAGAGTCTCAGAATCTGTTTCCTGGGGAATTTGACCTGAGATGAGGAAGAGTGTTTCAGGCAGAGGGAACTTGTGGTCTGGATCCATTTCTGTCTCTGTCCAACGCCACTTTGCTCCATTATCTGCTCTTTTTCCTAGATCTTCAAGCTCCCCCTCACCTTATGTGTATGCCACTTATTCACATCTTTCCCATATTAAAAAACAAAAAAATTAAACCTTCCTTTCATTGGAAGTCCCTCTCTGGCTGTTGCCCCATAGGTGTTCCTTTTTTGGCCAAGTTCTGCTCCTCTACCCACTGTGGTCTGAGAAGCCATCAGTGACCACCAGCAGTTGCTTTTCAATCTTTCCCTTAATTGACTTGTCCAAAGAATTTGGTGCCATTGACCTTTCTCTCCATCCTGACATGCTTTGTTCCTTTGGTTTCTGTGATATTGTTCTCTCTTGGATTTCTTTCCACTGTTTTGGAAGATTCTTTCCAGACTCTTCTGTGGCCCCTCCATCTCTGACTTGAGCCATAAATGTTGGTTGGGATTCTTCATGACTGCCCATGGCAGTCCATATTGTATTCTTTTCTCATCCTGCACACTCAGCCAAGCTGTATGCCCTTGCCCATAACCCCAGATCTGCACACCCAGCCAAGATCTCTCTTGTGAAGGTCACCTTAACATCCTCTTGGTCCAAAGCAGGGCTCGTTAGTCCCTCTACGCTCTGGATCTGGTCATCTTGCTGAAGATCCTCATCTCAGGGAAGGGTGACAACATGTCTCAGGGCCCCTCCCTGACATCCAGTCATCCCCAACTCTTGCTAATTTTACCCCTTATTATGGTTTGAAGCTGTATGCGTCCCCCCCGCCAAAAACATGTTCTTAAAGTTAATCCATTCCTGTGGGTAAGAACCCATTGTAAGTAGAACTTCTTGATGAGGCTACTTCAGTTAAGGCGTGACCCAACTTATTCAGCATGTAACTTAATACTGTTCTGGATTCTTTTATAAATGGAATGGGGAGAGAGAGAGACAGACAGACGGGGGGGGGGAGGGGAAGAGAGGCCATGGAAAGCTAGGAAACAAAACCGGAAGAGAGGGGAGAGACCAGCAGAAGCACCGTGTGCCTTGCCATGTGGCAGAGGAGCAAGGTTCACTGACATCCAGTTTTCAGGAATAAAACATCACCCTGATGATGCTTTGATTTGGACATTTTCCCAGCTTATCTGTGAGCTAATAAATTCCCATTGTTTCAGCTGAACAATTTTGTGATATCGCTTTGAGCAGCCTAGGAAATGAAAACACCCCTGAAACATCGATCCCTTCTGCTCTAGCCCGTTCCCATGGACTTCGTCATATAGGCCCTCACTTCTTTATGGCTACTGCTACTGTCTCCTAACCAGTTCCCCTTTGGCCGGTATTGACTATCCCCAATCCATACAACACATAGCAGCAAAAGTGACATTTTTATGATACAAATCTTATCTATCACTTCCCAGTATTGACCATCCCCAATCCATAATACCACATAGCAGCAAAAGTGACATTTTTATGATACAAATATTATCCATCATTTCCTTACTTAAAATTCTGCGGTAACTTCTCATCACCTTCAGGATGAAATCTAAATTCTTCTGCATAGCATAAAAGATCCTTTCTGATCCAGCCCCTGTCTGTCTGTCAGCCCAGCTTCATCTCTCATCCTCTCATCAATTCTTTATGCTCCAGCAACATTGAAATTCCTTATCGCCAAGAGCAAACGAGTTTTCTCACAGTTCTGTGATTGGCATTTTCACCTTCCTCTGCCTGTTAGAAAAATCTAATACCTTTTCCTCACTTGTCTCCCAGAAAATTCCCTCTCGCCTTTCAGACTGCAACAGATGTGCTGATTCCTCCTGGAAGCCTTCTCTGATTTCTCAAGGCAAGATCTGAGCGCTCTACCCTCCCCCTCTCCTCCCATTGCACAACTTATTTTAAAAAATATTTTTATTGAGAAATCTTCACACACATTCCATACACGGTGTACAGTCAATAGCTCACTATATTATCACTTAGTTGTGTATTCATCATCATGACCATTTTTTCAAACATTTGCATTACTTCAGAAAAAAGAAACAAAAAGATAAAGAAAAAACTCATACATCCCATGCCCCTCACCCCTTCCTCTCATTGACCACTAGCATTTTCATCTACCCAATTTATTTTACCCTTTGTCCTCCCTATTATTTATTTGTTTTTTAATCCATATTTTTTACTCATCTGTCCATAGTTTGGATAAAAGGAGCATCAGATACAAGGTTTTCACAATCACACAGTCACGTTGCAAAAGTTCTATCTTTATACAATCACCTTCAAGAATCAAGGCTATGGGAACACAGCTCAACAGTTTCAGGTACTTCCCTCCAGCCAATACACAATAAACTAAAAAGGGATATCTATATAATGCATAAGAATAACCTCCAGGATAACCTCTCAACTCTGTTTGAAATCTCTCAGCCACTGAAACTTTATTTTGTCTCATTTTTTTCTTCCCCTTTTTGTCAAGAAGGCTTTTTTTCAATCTCTTGATGCTAGGTCCCAGCTCATCTCCGGATTTCTGTCCCACGGTGTCAGGGAGATTTACACCCCTGGGAATCATGTCCCACGTAGGAGGGAGGGCAATTGAGTTCACCTGCCGAGTTGGCTTAGAGAGAGAGAGGCCACATGTGAGCAACAAAAGAGGTTCTCTGGGGGTGACTCTTAGGCCTAATTTTAAGTAGGCTTAGCCTATATTTTGCAGGAATAAGTTTCATAGGGGTGAACTCCAAGATTGAGGGCTTGGCCTATTGATTTTGTTGTCTCCACTGCCTAAGAAAATTTCAGAAATTCTCCTAATGGGGAAGTTAAATATTTCTCCTTTTCTTCCTAGTCCCCCAAGGAGACTTTGCAGATACTTCTTTATTCACTGCCCAAATTACTCTGGGATATATTGGGGCATCACACTAACCTGGACAAACCAACACAATCTTAGACCCTATTCAAGATTCCATGTACTTTTTGTTGGTATGTCCAGAGTGATGCCCTGATAAATCCCATAGTGATTTGGACAGTGAATAAAAAAGTATTTGCAAGGTCCCCTTGGGGGAATGATGAGAACAGGGGAAAATTCAACCTCCCCAAGTTGAATTCTTGATATTCTCACAGCAGTGTGGACAACCAAAGCTATAGGCTGAGCCCCCAGTCTTGGGGTTTGTTCACATGAAACTTAACCCTGCAAAGGATAGGTCAAGCCTACTTCAAATTAGGCCTAAGAGTCACCCCCAAGAGAACCTCTTTTGTGGCTCAGATGTGGCCTCTCTCTCCAGCCAACACAGCAAGCAAACTCACTGCCCTCCCCTGTCTATGTGGGACATGATTCCCAGGGGTGTGGACCTTCCTGGCAATGTGGAACAGAAATCCTAGAATGAGCTGAGACTCAGCATCAAGGGATTGAGAAAACCTTCTCGACCAAAAGGTGGAGGAGTGAAATGAGACAAAATAAAGTGTCAATGGCTGAGAGATTCCAATCAGAGTTGAGAGGTTATCCTGGAGGTTATTCTTATGCATTAAATAGATATCACCTCGTTAGTCAAGATGTAATGGAGAGGCTGGAGGGAACTGCCTGAAAATGTAGAGCTGTGTTCCAGTAGCCATGTTTCTTGATGATGATTATATAATGATATAGCTTTCACAATGTGACTGTGTGATTGTGAAAACCTTGTGTCTGATGCTCCTTTTATCTACCTTATCAACAGACGAGTAAAACATGGAATAAAAATAAATAATAGGAGGAACAAATGTTAAACTTAGATTGAAATGCTAGTGATCAGTGAAAGGGAGGGGTAAGGGGTATGGTATGTATGAATTTTTTTCTGTTGTCTTTTTATTTTTTTTTCTGATTTGATGCAAATGTTCTAAGAAATGATTATGATGATGAATATGCAACTATGTGATGATATTGAGAATTAATGTTTATATATGTAGAACAGAATGATCATATGTTAAGAATGTGTTTGTTTGTTGTCAGATTTTTTTAAAAAATTAAAGAAAATAAAAGATTCCATGTACTTATGGTGTTCAACTAAACTGACCATACAAGTTAAATGAGGAAATGCACTACTGAAAATACAAATTTTGTACCAAATAGACATCTCTTTCTTTGGTCTCACACAGAAGTTGAAGTTTTAAAATACGGACGATATTACTGTGTATTCTGATCTACCTTAATCCTATCCAGATCAGTTTCTTTCATATCTCCAGTCACAGCGTGACCTTTTTCAACAGTTCCTGTATGGGGTACTGCTGACTTTCATAGCTTCAGAGCTCTAACTCTGAGCCTCAGGTGTCACATAAATACCTGACATTTCTGGGAATGACCAGGTTATAAACAAACAGCTCAGTATTTTGGAATTTAGAAATAACAGTTACACCTCCTGAATACATGTGACTGCTGTAAGAGTTTACAATCTAGGCACCAACCCGATAACCCATGTTCTTGACTTCAGTTCACCAAGTTTCTATATTATAGTTAGTCCATATGATTGAGGCATGATAATATTTGTCTTTTTGTTCCTGACATTTCATCCAACATACAGTCCTTAAGGTTCATTCACCTGTTGCATGCCTCACAGCTTCATTCCTTCTTGCATCCGCTCAGAAGTCCACTCTATGTGTACACGAAGTTCCCCCTTCCATTCCTGTCATTGCACCCTTAGGCCACCTCCATTCATTGTGGATCAGGAACACTGCCACCATAGACACCCAGTGTGCAAATGTCCATTCGTGTCCCCACATTCAGTGCCTCTGGGTATATGCTGAGCAACGGGTTTCAAGATCATATGGCAACCCCACCCCTAGCCTCCTATGGAACCACCCCACTGCCCTCCAAGGGGCTGCACCTCTTATTTTCCTAATGACATCTCTTTCTCCACATTTTTTCTAGCACTTGTTTCTCTCTGTTCATTTTTAAACGGTTTTAGTCACACATCATAAAATCCAACCTAAGTATATAGACATGCCTTTGCCGCCATAATCCATATGAAGACATTTCCTTTTCTTCCACAAAGAATCCATACTCCTTCCCCTGTGCCCCCCTACTCCAACATCCCACCGCCTGTTGGCCTTTAGTTTTGGCATAATGCCTTTGTTACAGTCAATGGAAGCATATTACAATGTTACTGTTGACTATAGACCCTAGCTTGCATTGATTGTACTTTCCCCTGTATATCATCATTTTCAACACCCTACAATATTGACATTCATTTGTTCTCACTCATGTAAAAAATTTCTTTTATTTGTACATTTAATCACCATCAATGTCCAGTCTAGGCATTCCTAAATTATACTGTACTTTATCCTCTATTTTTCCTTCTGTTTTCACATGTGTCCTCAGCCCTTCTCCCTCAATCATACTCACGTTCAGCTTCATTCAGTGTACTTATATTATTGTGCTACAGCCAGGTAGTATTGTGCTATACATTTCTAAATTTTTACAATTAGTCCTGAAGCACAATCTGTATTCCTTCAGCACCAATTGCCCAATCTTTACCCTATTTCTATCTCCTGATAACCAATGTTCTTAATTTCAATTCTCCAAGTTCACTCATTAGTGTTAGTTCATATTAGTGAGACCATGCAGTATTTATCCTCTTGTTTCTGGCAATTTCATTCAGCATAATGTCCTCAAGGTTCATCCATGTTGTTACATGCTTCATGACTTTATTCTGTCTTCCACTGCACATCTTACCGCCTCTGCTGGGTAATGATACACTACCCTATAAGAGCTCATTTGAAGTAGGAGCCTCAGCCCACCCCTTTAAGTCTAGACTTCTTGAAAGTGGTGCCCCCATATTTTCATTTTCATACTTCATGCACAAAGTACACGATCTGGCATAAATTAGGTGCTCAATAAGTGTTCAATTAGTGATAATGCCTACCTTATACCGAGCATTTTCAATACGGCCAGACAGAACTAAGCACTTGAGCATCCATTATCCCATTTAATTCAGACAATTGTCATTACCTTCTAAGGTTGGTATCATTATCCCTATTTTATAGATGAGAAAACAGACTAGAGAGGTTTGCTAACTTCCCCAAGCTAGTAAGCAGCTCAAGGAAGGTGAATCAGGTTCTTCACTGCTTGTATAGGCTGCCTTTGCAGTGATGCTACAAGCATGGGTGTGGACATGAGGGTCTGCCTTTCACACTGCCTGTCATGTCCCAGTCCATCCAGTGGGACTGTGCATCCCTTACCCAGGAGGCCTGCACTAGGCTAGCCAAATGCAGGCATTCCCAACTCATCCAGTCTTTGGTCCCACATCAAAGTCCTTCCTTGCTGCTGGGCTCCCATAGTTGCTGCCCAGACGCTTTCTTGATCGCCCCTTGGTGTTCTGGTCACCTGGCCGAGAGCTCTGCTTGCAGACCCTGCAGACTGATCATCAGGGCCCTCCCCAAGGCTCAGTTCCTGCACTTGCCCAGCCAGTAGTCTGTCGTGGGTCTTTAGGTGCTGACCGCGCCCAGCTTAGGTCCAGCATTCAGGAGCATGCCTGGCCCCTCACCCCTGCCCTTCTGGCTCTGCTCTGCATCCCCTTGCCCAGAGCTCAGACCCTGTGGCCCGCTCACTCTGACAGATGCTTAGGATCCTGGCAGCCAGAAAAGACAGAGAAGTGGGGATGAGGCATTGAGAAAAGCCCCATGAGTAATATCTTCCAGGGATATACTGAAACCAAGAGCGCAGGCTGACCTCCCCCACCTTCTTTCTCTCCCCACACCTGCAGTTGGAGAGGGCACATCTGGACTCTTCCGTAGCCACCGGCCAGCTCTGCAAGCTTTCTTTCTGGTCACTCTATACTCTCATTATAAAAAAATTATAGCACAAGTAAAAGTCCTATGTTCTTGTTTATAAGGACTCATTTTTCGTATTCAGCTTTTATTGCTATGTTAACAGTGATTCGTACCTGCCTATAATTACTATGTTAGCCACATGCCTTCGTTAATGAATAAGACAGACTTCAGGATGAGACAGAGGTTTGATTAATCTGCGCAGTAAAAGTATTTTAAATGCTAATGCCTTAATTTTGTAGCTCATTTTTATTATAGTGCACACATATTACTCCTATCATCTTGTTTTTAACTCAGTACATATGTTTAGTTTGTTTTTTGCATTCAACACAAGGGGAGTAGTACTGGCATTTAAAATCATGCATATTCATCCATCAGGGCCAAAGGGAACAGCTACAGGCTTAACATACAACGTTTTATTAATACTTTCAGGAACCACTCAAGAGAGGAATTATCACCATTTTCGAGACTGAAGATTGAGGTTCAGAGAAGTTAGGTAGATTGCCCAGTGTTCCACAATTAGTAAAAAGGAACGCTGAGGTCTGAGACCAGGTTTGCCTGGTGCTAAAGGCCGTGTGCTCTCTGCTGTTCATACTGCCTGGTCTCATCCACAGATGTCCCATCTGTCCCATTTGTCTCCACTGTGCTCCTCCTAGGATTAAACCCACCCCCTCCCATGGTCATCCTGCGTTACCTTCCTGGTCAACATAGCTTTCTGGTGTTTGCCTCTAGTTGCCTTGGCCTGAAGTGGTTTTTGCCTTTACTCTCATCTGCTTTACAGAGTGGGGAAGACTCCTGTTGTTGTAGAGCCGAACATCGCAGGAAGCTAACCCTTCCCAAGGAGAAGACGAGGGCACTGCACTGGGTCGACTAGTGTCCCACCCCCACCCCCACTCCCCAAATTCATGTCCATCTGGAACCTCTGAATGTGACCTTATTTAGAAAAAGGATCTTTGCAGATGTAATCAAGTTAAGATGAGGTTGTACTGGGCTAGGGTGGGCCCTAAGACCAATGACTGGTGTCTCTGTAAAGGAAAGCGGAGGAAGATTTGGACACAGAGACACAGAGAAACACCCAGTAAAGAAGGCCATGTGACGATGGAGGCAGAGACCGGAGCCAAGCAGCCATAAGCCAAGGAGCCTCAAGGATTGCCGGCAAGCATCAGAGGCTTGGAGAGAGGCAATGAAGGAGCCTCCCCTAGAGCCTTCAGAGGGAGCATGGCCCTGCTCACAACTTGATTTCAGACTTCTGGCCTTCAAGACTGTGAGGGAATGCATTTCTGCGGTTTTAAACCTCCTATTTTGTGGTCATTTGCTGTGGCAGCCCTAGGAGCCCAGGCTCCTCCTGGGAAACTGCAAGGGAAGGACCAAAGCTGATGTGACAGTGTGGTGGTGAGGCAGGCTAGGATGGTTAATCAATGTCAGGAAGGCCTGTGTCTGGCACAGAAACCCTGCCCAGTGGCTACCCACTTATTGGAAGCACCTAGCGGCAGGTGACCCATCTGAAGCTTAACAACTCCCACCTGAGTGATCCATCCAGGGAGGAGTGTGGAGCCAGCCCACCCACCCAAATACACCGTCTACTACCAGGCACCGCCTGGGGAGAAGGGAGGATAGAAGAAAAAGCCCTGAACAAGGAAGGTAAAGCTTATCTATGAAAGCAAATGGCCCCACAATGCTTATTGCCTCTCCTCCCTCATCTCTGTCTTTGCAAGAGTGCCCACATGTCCTCTTAGATGTGCATCTGATGAGTGTTCTGCTTCCTTACTCTACGGTGTGCTGTGCTCTTGAACTCTTTCTCGTGGCATGGCCAAGAACCTGGAAGCTGAAATCCAGCAACAGTAGGAGACTCTTCCTCCATATTTCTTTTGCCTTGCTGAGAATGACCTTCTAGAATTGGGCAGGGGAACTCACGTTCTTATTGTCAACTCTTGAGACTCTGCCACCTGGATAGTGCTTGTCCCCTTGATAATACCTACCACAAAGGGTCACAACTAGTGAAAATTATCCACTGAATGGGTGGGGAACAGTTCTTTAGTGGCGGAGTGGAAAGTGTTCTGGTCAACAATTCTGGTCCTAGCTCTGATCAGGCTTTCCTTGAAATCTTGGGCAAGTTGCCAGCCCCCCGCAGGGCTACTGTTTGTTCTGAGAAAAGGTGGGGTGGATTAGTTACTACATCATCTTGAAGCTCCCCTTACTTCTGTGATGTTCTGAGTTTCTAGAGTTTCATTCCAGTGGTGCCTCTGGGTCTCGTGGAAGAGATCCTCCCTGCTGAGCTGGCCTGGATGGTGCCAGAGAAGCCTTGCACCTTGGGCCTGGGTTTGAGGCTCCCAGATTGTCCCAGGACCCTGACAGAAGGAGGCAGTCCAGACACAGCTTGGAATGTAGCCGGTGTGTTTCAAGCCCAATGGCAGCTCCATGAATGGCAGGGAGCCGTCCCTGGTTCCGGGAAAGAACATGGACAAGGGTGTGTGTGCGTGTGCAGTCTGTTTATTTATTCTAGAAGCCATTGCTAAGCAGGGATGTTTGGCAGCCAAGCTGTCTGAGTGCTGTGTTTGTTGACTTAACAGAGAGCAGAAAAGGATAAGGGCAGAGACAAGTGCAGGCCACAGCCGTATTGGGGGCCACATGGAAGCAGAGTCAGTTTTGGGGACCAGTTTGAAGGATCCCATTCTTGGGTGCTGCTGACTCTAGCGAACCTCCATCAGGGACACGGGCTTTTGATGCCCATCCCTGACCCCCTCCCAACCAGAGTGGAATTGCTCCTTCCCCACTGAGCCAGTGACGCATCTCCCCTCCGTGCTGGGGTTATACTGGTTTCTGAGTTCCTAGTGCCCTGGAGGGAAGTGGAGAGGAAAAGGGAGGGGTGGTTGTATAATGACAGCTCGATTGGATTCTAATCTTGGCTTCACTGACCAGTAACTGCACGGCCTTTGGCAAGAACAAGTACCTTAATTTCATGAGCCTCAAAT
This sequence comes from Myrmecophaga tridactyla, assembly GCA_004026745.1. Lineage (NCBI taxonomy): Eukaryota > Metazoa > Chordata > Mammalia > Pilosa > Myrmecophagidae > Myrmecophaga > Myrmecophaga tridactyla. The sequence goes on along the minus strand of PVIY010045564.1, from coordinate 7,022 downwards.
CCCTCTTCTGCAGGAAAAGGGGGATGTCAGAGTTTCCTTGCAGCTATACAATTTATTCTTTTCTTTTTTTGCGTGGGCAGGCACCATGAATCGAACCCAGGTCTCCGGCATGGCAGGCGAGAACTCTGCCCGTGAGCCACATCGCACCACCTTATACAATTTATTCTTTTGAGATGACTTGGTGACGTGCACCATCTACTTCCCCAGCCCTTTGTACCTGTGAGCACAAATCCTCCTTGTGGGTCTCAGTCCCACCCCTACCCTACTCCCAGACCCACTCCACTCCCTTGACTTGGATTGGGCTTTCCCAGTAGGAATGGCATCTTTACACAACTGAGGGCTGTGTCCTCTTAGATCCCGGTCCTGTCTTCCAGGTTATGTATTCCCTGTCTTCAGAACAGAGAAAGAGAGAAAAGACAAACTGACAATTCACCAAGAGACCCTCCTATCTCCCTGTGCACCCTCAGCCCCAGGCCTGGACGGCGTGTTTCCCCAGAGGCTAAGTAAGGTTGGCTGAATTTCAGGGTCAGTTCTTCCCAGCTGGGTGGCCCCAGGGACTCCCAAGGCTGCTGCCTTCCTCCGCCTGCTCACAGCTCCAGCAAGGCGTCTGCAGCTTCAGAGCCCGGCTGGCTGGCAGCCAGGGGTGGCACTCTGGCTCCCACACCCGTCAGATGGGATGGCAGGAAGGCCCCGTTAATCTCCCCAGGGAAAGCTCCCTGGCAAACAGAAAAAGTGACTGCCCACATGACATCCCTTCCCTGCAGCTCTCTGGCCCCAAAATCTTCCAGCAGCTTTGGTACCTCCATGTGCCTGGGCTGGGGTGCCAACGGGGCCCGCAGGCTAGGGGAGGGGAGCTGGGCTCCTCCTTCTTGCTTGCCCTCCTTCCTCTCATGGAACTCTGCAGAAGGTGTAGGGAGGATGCTGTGCCCCCAGGAGCTTGTAGCCTTCTCCTGCATCTGGTCACCCTTGGACATCCCCAGCAGGCAGTCAGGGCTTCTAGGCTCAGGGCTGCTGATTTCTTTCTCCTTCCCTTTACAGCCCCCACCCCAACCCCTCTGCCCCCAGCGCACGCTCAACTCACCCTCACATATTCACTGTTCACAACTCTCTCGCACATTTACACTTGCACACACTCCCACGCACACACTCACACACACACATACTCATACATACTCACCCACGTGCCCTCACCCGCACACACATTCACACACTCATGCACACTCCCAGTACTCATATACACACTCATACACACTCACACAGTCATCACATACTCTCACACACACCCCCTCACATGCTCACACACACGCACAGTCAGCCTTCTGTCACCGACGCTGTCTATTCTGCTGATGCCATAGAGAACCAGATGAAGAGCTGGAAAAATCACCCCAGAGCCAAAGAGAATCAGTGTGGAAAAAGCTGGGCAAGCAAATGAAACTAGATACGGAGCAGGCAGCCAGCTGGGGGTGGGGGGAGGGTGTCGCCCAGCAGACCTCCCGCCGTTGTCCCTTGGAACGAGGGTCTGGATGGGGGGTCCGGCCCCAGCCGTGGTCGGCACTTTTTCCTATATATCCAGCTGGCATGGTACCTGGGAGGTGCTGCCAACCCCCTGCTCCTCCAGTGGTCCCGCCCTAGCATGGGGTCTGGGTAAAGGGGTTCCTGCCCCCTAAGATGATCCCTCTCTGTACTTGGGTGTTTCTGGGTGAACCAAGGCACCAAGGCTTGAGCCATTTCTTCCTTTCCCCTCCCTTCCCCTGCCTCACCTCCACCCTCATCCCTCACTGCAGTTTAGCAAAGTAAGGCATCAAGCTTAGGGGGTTGTGTGGGTGGATTTCACACTTTCCAACAGCAAAGAGGAAGCAAACCTGCTCTTGGAGGCCTGGCCTTCAGTTTGTGAATCTCCACACTTCCAGAGGAGCTGGAGCTGTCCCCCCAACAGCCTAGAGGGTCATTTTCAGGCTGTATCCAGGCCTGTCCCAGTGCTCCCGGCCAGGAGAGGCTCAGCCACTGGAGAGGGTCAGAGCTGTCCCTTTGCTGCCGCCCAGACCACAGCTTGGTTCTGGCATGCTCTGGACCAAGCAAGGTCCTCTTGTCCAGGTGGACACAATCCCCAAACCCACTGCTATCACCAATCTTTTCCCAGAAACTTTCCAAGAGAGGAAATCACAACTGAAACTGGTTATTCAGCCCGGAAAATCTGGGTGTAATGTCTTTAGAGAAGCTACTGTGTCTCCTCACATGAACCTTGGCTGGCAAAGTCCCCCCACCACACCCCCTGCTCTGTGCCCTTGATCTGTCCACTCCCCTCTGCCTGAGTCACGAGGGCAGTCAGCAACTTGGACACAGCGCTCTAGAAGGGCCAAGTGCTCCCTGCTCACCCTGACGTTTACTCATCTCCTCCCCATGGAGGCAAGAACTGAGCACACCCACCTTGAGGGCCCTGGTCAGGTGGTACCAGCAGTAGGTGACAGGTCCTCTGACTTGAAATCTTGTGTTTGTTCCACAAAACCGTTTCCACCAGCAACCCTGAGTGGCATAGAGGGAGTCCCAGGTCCTCCGAATGGTTGAGAGGGCAGGAAGTCCTACACTGACCAGCTCCCAGCTGGACCTTTGGTGGTGGCCTGTAGCCCTTCCAGATCCCCAGGGAGATTTCTGAGAAGTATGGCTCTGTTCTGACACCCCCTTCCCCCCTTCCCTTCTCCAGATACCCTCTGTGAGGGCATGTCAGGCCAAAATGTGTCCTCTCTCTTGGGGCCACCCCAAAAGAACCTTTGGGTCTCCTTCCTGCCTCCACTTCTCACTGTCACTGTAGCCCTTGGCTCTGGGAGTGAGTGGGTGGGGGGTCCTGCCAGTGGAGGCGCCAGCCTTCCTGGGGCTCTTGGCAATTCCACTCCTCCGGGGAGTCAGGCTGCCCCAGGAGCTCTTGCTTTAGCTTTGGTGTCACCAGGGAAACTCGATTCTCTAGGACTGCTTTTTGGACACAAAGAGGAACCCCCCAGTGCCCTTCCTCTGCCCTAAGACCGGCTGTGTGACCTTCAACAGATTTCAGACCCTTCTGGACCTTTGTTGTCCCAGAGCCAAAGGATATGGGTATCCAAATCTGGATGCAAGGAAGCAGACATGAGGCCAGAGGCATGAAATATACCTTTTACCCTGAGCAAAAACCTGCTCCTGGGGCCCATCCTATGCAGCTGACCCTTTTACTTTGGGCCTCTCAGAAGAGGTGACCATGCAAAAGCCAAGTTTCCCCGAAGTCATGTCCTGAGCACGTTGGAGGGGATGGGTGGGTGGGGAGGGAGGTTTTATCCAAAACACATGTTATTGCCACTATTCTAGTTATCTTGGATATTTCCTGCATGTTTGTCACCATGGCAACCAGCTCAGCAGGAAACCTTGTTTGCTGGGCTCTCTTGGGTCCAGCCTAGCCGCCATGTGGTGTCAATTTGGGCTTCTCGGTGCTTTTCTGTCTCTCGGTCCATCTTCCCCATCTCCTGTCTTACTGTCCTGCTGCTTTTTGTCTTTGTCTCTTTCTCTACTCTCAGCCCATGTCTGGGCCTCTCTGTTATCTTCTTCCAGGAAATAGCTGTTCCCAAGTCTCCAGGTGGCGTTGGAGGAGATGGGCCCTGCTCTGTCCACCCTAAGCTCCTCCCTACCCCCAGCCCTCACGGTTGTCCTTGACCAAAGATGTCCCAGAATGGACGTGAGAGCAGGGTTGCATGGCAATGCAGAGGGTGGGCCTGGGGTGGAGAAAGGGCTCAGCTGGGCTCTGAGCTGTTTTCTTTGAACAAGCCAGTGATACCTGCCCACTAGGCTGGGGGCTGGAGGCCCAAAGGGCAGGGCGGGCGTGGATTCCTTAGAGAGGCCACTCAGAAAGAGGTGGGCTTCTTTCTCCTAACTTTTTCCGTGGGGAAACTGCGGCACCTCCACAGCTCAGGGCCTTTGTTCCCTGGACTTCGGAGAAGAGGTCGGGAAGATGGCGGGGAAAGGGGACGAGAACAAAAACTCAAATGAGGAAAGCAAAGGAAAGGCTAGGAGAGGCTTGGCAGGCATGGGGCTGTGAAGGCTCCTGCGCACTCTGGTCTGGCCTGGGGAGGAACCATTCCTAGTCCCCTCCCACAGGGCTGTGGGGGTGGCAGAGTCGTGGCAGGCAGCAGTGTCCCTCCATGCTGCTGACAAGGACAATGTGCAAGGCAGAGGGCCGGCCACCTAGGAGAGGTCATGTGAGCAGATGGAATGTAAACAGGCAGCTCTATTGGGGTGTTTGTGTGGGGTTCTTGGCCCACACTCCTCCTCCAGGTCTTGCTTCCCTCAGGCCCAGGGAGCTCAGGACCAACAGCCCCTGACAGCTGCTCACTGCCAAGTTTCTGCATCCACACCCATCCCCAGAGACCCTGTCAGCCCACCTGCTCAGCCTGATCTCCACTCCCTAAGCAAAGTGGGCCTGGAAATTTTAGTGAACCCTGATCTCTAGGCAGAGTTGCCCCCCCATAATGAGACTACTTGGAGGAGAGAGGAGGAGCTGTAGTCAGAACTGTCCCTGTCACATCTTTGGCAGGCTCAGCCCCATGGCATGAAAGGATATCCCAGGAGAGAAGGGGGAGGCCAGGACAAGGCAGCCATTGGGCGAGGCCCAGAGAGAAGCATTCTACTGCTCTATGGCCAAATTCCAAAAGGTTGTGGCAAACCAGCCTTCTTTCGGGCCAGTGTCTTTTCAAGGAGGTCCAGGCTTACGGTTGCAACAACTACCTTATGGCTTGGAGGCAGTCAGTTTGGTGCAGGGGTCAAGCAGACTTTGCAGACCCAAGGGTCAGTCCCAGGGAAGGGACTGCCAAGAATTAGGCAGTGTACTTGGGCCCAGTCATGTTGGAAGGGATTCAGGAAGAGCTGCAGTCTCAGTGGGGAATCAAAGGGCCAAATGGGAAATAGTGGCATGAACACACAGGCAGAGTTTATGGTGAGAGAGGTGGTCAGCAGATGTGTTAGTCAGGGTTCTCCAGAGAAACAGAACCAGCAAGAGTACACATGTGATGTATAATATATATTTAATGATTCTTATTATGAGGAATTGGCTTATGTGATTGTGGGGCTGGCAGGTCCAAGCTCTGCAGGGCAGGCTTCAAGCTGGAGACTCTAATAAAGGTGATGCTGAGGTCCTCAATCCAAATTCCTTAGGGGAAGCTGGTTGGCTGGAAGTTCTGGGAAGAGTCAATTCTGAAGTTGAGACCAAATTCCTCTTCTGACCTCTGAAATTCTCATTTCTGGCTTTAAGACCTCCAACACTTTGGATGAGGAGATTGTAGTTGCAATCAACTGATTATAGATGCAAAAATCCCATCCACGAAACAGTAATAAGCAGGCCAGTGCTTGACCAAGCAATTGGACACCATAACCAAGCCACGCTGACACGTGAAATTAACCATCACAGCACGTAAGAGAGCACCAGTCTGGTGGGTTATGGAGCCAGGAAAACATGACTTGAATCTCAGCCTGGCTACTCAGCTGTGAGCAAGTTGGGGTACTCACTGAACCACCCGTTGTTTCTCATCTGTGAAATGGAGAAAATATCAGTCTTGCAGGGTTCTTGTAAGGAGTCACGAAGATATCCCACGTATAGTGTAGCCTGTACAAGCATGCAGAAGGCGCTTCATACATTTAGTTCTCCCTTCCCTGGGAAAATGGACTCATCCCCCTAAGAATGATGCAATCTTGCCTGGAGACTGGAGAGTGGGGCAGGTGGTAGAATGGCTGGCCTCTACCTGAGGACATAAAAGGGCAGCTGTGAGTGGGAGGTATCCCTCCAGGCTGCTGGAAACCGAGTCACAGTGTCTACCTCCTCCAGCCCCCGACACCATCCTAATGGGGCTGGGTTAACCTGACAAAGGAGGGTTCCACTGGGCTGATAGTGAAGGGAAGTCCTCTCTCCCAAAGCTGTAGAAGACACTCAAATCAAGAGTTAACAGACAGCTTATGGTCTCCGTGTTAGGAAAGAGAGCCCCAAAGAGTCATGGACCTAGGGTGTGAAGGGAGGTAGATGCATGAAGCTGGTAGCAAGAGCCAGAGTGTGATGCCAAGGGTGGGGTCAGAGTGACACATGCATGGGACAGAGCTGGGAGAGGTAGCACGGGCTCTGGGCAACAGCCACCGGCCTTGCTGTTTGAGTCTAGCCTTATCCTACCAAACTGGGTGTGAGCATCCAATGATTCAGGCTGGCAGACACATGCTGGGGCCACACTGATTCCAGAGACATTCCCTCTGTCAAGTATGCAGGGCTGGGTCTGGGTCTCAGCTCTACCCAAAATCAAAGACACAGATGGATCGTCCTCCCACAGCTCTTTTACCTGGAGGGTAAAAAGGTAAAAGCTCTATCTTCCTGTTTGACTAATGTGGCTGGGATGAGAAAGAAGACAGCCATAAAGAAGAGGGGGCAGCGCTCTTAGAACAGAGGGGGGCCTGGGAGACAGAGCTCAGAAGAGAGCGCCAGAGCAGTGAGGGTGGAGACACAGCTGCAAAGGACGCCTGAGCTGGAAGACAGAGCCCCAGCTCTCTGTCCCAGTGGAGTCTTTGGAGGGAGGGCTGGAGGGAGGGGCCTTCCATTCCTCTCCACCCTCGCAGGCTGCCCCCCCCAACCCCAGCTAGCTGAGACCCCAATTGCAGACATGAGAGTGACCCTGCACTCCCCTCCCAGTGACTCAGACTTGGCCGCTCTTCCCTTGGCCTCTGTGGCTGTCCTGCCCCACCCCCAGGGCCCTGTTCAGAACAGGGGGGCTTGGTTGGGGTGCAGAGGGGAGGGCTGCTTCCAGGAGGGCTCAGGCAGAGGAGCCCTCGACCCTTCCCAGCCATGTCACCCTGGGCAGCTTGGATGAGGTTTGGGCTCTGGAGGGGTCCATCCTCCCGGCTCTGCGCTGAGCACAGCAGGCCACTTGTTCCTCATTAGCAAACTGGGGATGCCGCCAGAGGGTGGGTGTGCATTTTTACCCTATGTGGTGGAGCAGGGGGGGATGGGGGTGGTGGGTGGGGCTAAGCCC
>PVIY010045563.1:0-19003 GCA_004026745.1 Myrmecophaga tridactyla | reverse complement strand
TTACATAATCCAGAAGATACATTTAAATTAAATTTAAACGTTAAAAAAAATTTTAAAGCAAGCCACACAAATTCATAGTAGGGAAAAGTTCTGTAAGACTATAGGCTTAGAATACGGAGACTTCCACGTCCTGAACATGTTTATCTCCCCCTTTATTTCTGTCTCCATTATCTTTAATGACCCAAGCTGTTGTATTTCTGTCACAGAGTTCAAGAGTATCTTTTGTTGATTTATCCCTAGGTACATTACATTTTTTCATATAACTGAAATGTTATCCTTGTCTTAAAAAAAAAGTTAAAATCTGAAATACTTTCGAACTTACAAGATAGTTACAAAAACAGTACAAACCCCATACAGAGAACTACAACATACCCCCATGTCCCCAGTACTCAGATCCACCTATTTTAACTTTCTACCCCTTTTGCCATATCATTCTATCCATCCATCTACCTCTCTATTAACCCGTCTTTTGAACACTTGAGTGTTGGTTCTATATATCACATCTTGAACACTTAATACTACCATGTACATTTCCTAACAACAAACATATTTATTTATGTAACCACTTTAAAAGTAATTTTCAAGTTGGAGAAATTTAAGAATGGCATAAAGCTTATAGTCTATATTCCATTTTTTTCATATGTTCCCAAATCCCTTTGAGCCTTTTCTCCTCCTTTGCTAGATCTCACCCAGGGTCATGTATCACATTTAATTGTAATTGCCTCTTTAGTTGCTCTTCTTTTTTTTTGTAATTGTGGGAGCATATATGCAATAAACTTTCTCATCTCAACCACTCCCAAACATACCGTTCAATAGACTAATCATATTTACAATATTGCAGGACCCTCATCATCTTCCATTATTAAAATTTTCCCATTTCCCCAAATAGAAACCTTATACCTATTATGCGTTAACTCTCCATTACCCCTGCCCTAGGCCCCTGGCAATGTGTATTCTAATTTCTGTCTTTATGGGCTTGCATATTCTCCAATATCTTCTTTGTAGTTACCATGGGATTTAACATCCTAACTCTATAACAATCTTGCTTGCTTTGATAGCAACTTAACTCAACTATGCTCTTATACCCCTCTATCCTCCCACCTTTATGTAGTTCTTGTCACAAATAGGTTTATACATTATGAGTCCAAAACCGATTTATTATTACATTTTATGCATTTGCCTTTTAGATCTTATAGGAAGTAAAAAGTGGAGTTACAAACCCCAAATACAATAGTGTTTTCGTTTGCTAAAGCTGCTGGAATGCAACATGCCAGAAATGGATTGGCTCCCATAAAGGGGATTCATCAGGTTGAAAATTCAGCTCCAGTCCACGAAAATGTCCAAATCAAGGCATCAACAAGAGGATACCCTCACTCAAGAAAGACCAACTACATCCAGGTTCCTCTGTCACATGGGAAGGCACATGGCGATGTCCGCTGGCCCTCTCTCGAAGCTTCTGGTTTCAAACAGCTATTTTAGCTCCTGTTTTCAATGGCCACCTCCCTAAGCAACTGTGGGTTCTCACCTAGTGTCCAGTGGGCAGACTCTGGGTTTCATTTCTAGACTTAGGATCTCCAAACATCTGTGTCTGGTTTTATCTCTAGGCACTCTGTGTCAGCTCTGAGTTCTCTCTCATAAAGGGCTCCAGGAAAGGATTAAGACTCACTTGACTGGGTGGGCCACATCTCCATGGAAACAACCCAGTCAAAAGGTCCCAGTCACAATAGGTCTATACCTACAATATAAGTATAGAAGAATATGGCTTTTCTGGGGGCACATAACAGTCCCCAATCAGCACAGATAGTAATGGCATTGATATTTACCCCTTACTGAAGCTCTTTATTCCATCATGGAGCTTTGATCTATTGTTTATTGCCCTTTTCTTTCAACCTGCAGAACTCTTTTCAGCATCTCATGTAGGGATGGTCTAATGACAAACTCTTACAGCTTTTGTTTCTCTGAGATTGTCTTAATTTCTCCATCATTTTTGAAAGTTTTGGCAGATATAGAATTCTTGGTTGGCAATTTTTGCTTTCAGCATTTTAAATACGTCATCCCACTGTCTTCTTGCCTCCATGGTTTCTAATGAGAAATTGGCACTTAATCTTATTGTGGCTCCCTCATAAATGGTACATTGCTCCTCTCTTGTGGCTTTAAGAATTATCTTTATCTTTGGCATTCTAGATTGGTTTATAATGGACTGTGGTGTGGGCATACTTGGGTTTATCTTATTTGGAGTTTGTTGTGTATTTTGGTTACATATATTCCTGACTTTCATTAATTTTTAAACTTTTTGTTAAATTTTGTTAAATTTGCAAAGTGTTCAACCATTGTTTCTTTGAACATTCTCTTTCCTCTTTCTCACTTTCTTCTTTATTCTATGAGACTCCTAGAATGCACAAATTAGTACACGTGATGATATTACACAGTTTCCTCAGTCTCTGTTCATTTTTCTTTATTCTTTCTACTCCTCAGACTGATTAACTCAATTGGCTTAGCTTCAAGTTCTCTGACCGATTCAGTCTTCTCCACCCAGTTAATGGCAACTCCTATCTTTTCAATGGTTCAAGTCAAAAATCTTGGCAACATCTTTGACCACTTTTTCTCCCTTACTCCACATCCACTTTATCAGGAAAGTCTCTGGGCCCTGCCTTCAAAACATACCCATCATCTGATTAATTCTTGCTATCCCCACTGTGCTGCTCTGTTGCAAGTGTCATTTTTTTTGGTCTGCATTACTGAGGATACCTCCTCACTTTCCCCCTTGTCTTTCTACTGTCCATTCTTATTACAGCAGCCAGAGAGATGCCTTTGGAAGGTAAGAAATTCTCAAGAAATAACAACTCATCAAGCTGGCACAGGAAGAAATAGAAAATTAAAATAGTCATATATTTAAGAAATTGTATCTGCAATTAAAACATCCCTCAAAGGGGAAAAAAATGTTGACCAGAATTTCATGTTCTCAAACTGAAATTTAGTACAGTTAAATCAATCCACTTGATTGTCTTCTTCTGCATCATCTAAATCAATATCAAAATTTAAATCACCAGCACCAGCACTTTCCTCTTCATCTGCAGCTTCTTCTACAGTTGAAACTCAGATTATTTTCAGTATTTTCTGTCTTTTCTGGTTCCCTAGTAAAAGGAATAACAATGTCTTCTTTCCTTCCACTTTTAGCACAAACTTCAAGTTTACAGGCACAAGGTCTACATATTATATGTTTAAAATCCTCCACTGTCTTTTGTAAACATTTAGTGCTTGGTCTGAACACTTTTATCAAACTTTTCATTTTTGATGCTGAGGCCTGGAATGAGCCACATTCCCTTTCTGGGAGCTCATTGCAGAAATCACGACCTCCTCGAGCCCGATCGTGAAAGATGTTGGGGTAAAAGAAAAAAAACAACCAACTATGATCATATCAGTAAACCGGAGGGAATTTTTTTGGGAGCTATTGATTTTTTTCTTAGGTTGCATTGCATGGTGTGTGAATAAAACTGTTTAAAAATGAACAGAGAGATACAGTACAAAATGTGGAGAGATGTACCTATTCACTCTTGGTAGAGAAGTAGAGTGAAGTCCCTCTGGAGGGCAATGTGGGGCTCAACAGAAGGCTAGGGGTGGGGTTGTCATATGATCCTGCAACCCTGTACTTAGGTGTTTACTTGGTGGAACTGAGAGTGGGGACACGAATGGACATTTGTGCACTGTGATTTCGGTAGCAGTGTTCGTGATTTGCAATGGATGGAGGTGGCTTAAGGGTACACAGACTGAAGAGCAGAAGGGAGAATGGTGATGTATACATACGATGAACTACTGAATGGCTGCCAGAAGAAATGAAGTTGTAATGCATGCAAGTAGGTGAATGCAACTTGAAGACAGTATGTTGTGTGAAAGAAGCCAGAAACAAAAAGGCAAATATTCTAACACTTCACCAATATGTGTAACTATAATGTGCAAACTCTGAAAATTGAATTTGAGAGCACAGGTTATCAAGGGAGGGCCTTTTGTAAAGGTTCCTAGATTGTAAGATCTTAGAGCCATCACATTTATTCCAGAGCGGTAACTGTTATTTCTAAATTCTGAGATGCTGAGTTCTTTGTGTATAACCTGGTCATTCCCTGGAACTTTAGATATCTATGTGATACTTGAGACTGAGAGCTACAGTTCTTCAGCTAGGATAGTCAGCATTACCCCATAGAGCAACTGTTAAGAGCACTGAAGAAGAGATCAGACTTCAAGTAGAGAAAATGAATGAAGCTTATCTGGTTAGGATGAAGGAAAATCAGACTAATGGGTAAAGGATGATATTGACTTTATATTAAAACTTCAACTTCTGTGTGAGACCAAAGGAAGAGATGTTTATTTGGTGTAAAATTTACATTTTTGTAGCACATTATCTAATTTAACTTGTATGGTCTGCTTATTCAAACACCGTAATTACATGAAAACTTGAATAGGGAGTGAGATCTTGTTGGTTTATACAGATTAGTGGGATTCCCTGATACATCCCAGAGTAACCTGGGCTGAAGATTAAAGAGTATTTGCAATGTCACCTTGAGAGACTGGAGAAAAATGTGGAAATATTAAACTTCCCCACCTGGGGAAGACCTGATATTCTTACAGTCATTTGGGGGACTTTATTAGCTAAGGCTCTCTAGAGAAACAGAATCAGCAAGAGATATCTACAGATATAAAATTTATAAAAATGTCTCACGTAACCGTGGGAATGTAGAGTCCGAGAGCTATAGGGCAGGCTGCAAGCTGGTAACTCTGATGAAGTCTGAAACAAATTCTCAGGAGAGGCTGGCTGGACAACCATGGGGATGGGAGAGCCCAAATCCATATGGCAGGCTGTGACGCTGGCAACTCCAACAAAAGGTCTGTATGAACTCCACAGGAGAGGCTCACCTGCTGCAACAGGAAGAGTGACTGTCTCTTCTGAATCCTCCTTAAAAGCCTTCGGCTGATTAGATTAAGCATCACTCATCACAGAAGACACTCCCCTTAGCTGATTACAAACACAATCAGCTGTGGATGCAGTCAACGTAATCATGATTTAAGTCCATGAAATGTTCTCATGGCAACAGACAGACCAGCACTTGCCTGACTAGATGACCGGGAACCACCACTGGCCAAGCTGAAACATGAACCTGACCATGACAGGGACTTACAAATTGATGGGCCTGGTCCTTGATCTTGGGGCTTGCCCTTATGAAACTTATTTCTGCAGAGGAGAAACTAAGCCTACTTAATGATTATTCCTAAGAGTCACCCCCAGAGAACCTCTTTTGTGCTCAGATGTGGCTTTTCTCTTTCTAAGCCAATTCCAAAGGTGAAATCATTGCCCTCCCTGCTTACATAGGACATGACCCCCAAGGTATAAATCTCCCTGTCAATGTGGGACATGACTCTAGGGAATGAGCCTGGCCCTGGCATTGTGGTATTGACAGATATTCTTGACTAAAAGGGGGAAGAGAAATGAAACAAAATAAAAGTTTTAGTGGCTGAGATATTTCAACTAGAGTTGAAAGGTCATTCTGGAGGTTATTCTTAGGCAGTATATAGATATCCCTTTTCACTTTTTTAGTTTACTGGAGTAGCTAGAGGGAAATACCTGAAACTGTTGAACTGCAATGCAATAGTCTTGCTTCTTGAAGATAATTGAATAATTATATAGCTTTTAAGGTCTGACCATGTGCTTGTGAAAACCTAGTGATTGACACTTCCTATATGCAGTGTATAGACAGGGGAGTAAGAAAATAAAGACAAAAATAAATAAATAACAGGGGATAGGGGTATGGGATATTTGGGGTTTTCTTTTTTACATTTATTTTTACTCTTATTTTTATTTGGGGGGAGTAATGAAAACGTTAAAAAAAATCTATTGTGATTATGAATGCACAGCTATATGATGATACTGTGAACCACTGATTGTACACTTTGGATGATTATATGGTATGGTAATAAATAAGATATATCAGTGAAATTGAATTTTAAAAAAGAATTATATGGTGACCCAAGTGCACTACTGGGATTATACTCATGAGAAACCCCCACTGAGCAACACAGGGTGAAATGTACAAAGATGGTTCACATAAAGGGCACAGGCAATAATCTTTCATACATAAAATTAATTGCTGTATGCATCTAATTACTTCAGCATATGTAGACCTCTCAAAACAATTCTGAGTGATAAAATAGAAAATCAAAATATGGACAAGGAACAATAGTGTTATATAAATTAAATTCAAATTAATGAGTGCCTATGCAATAGAGCATTAGGATTAGGAACAGGGATGGAGTGGACCATGCACAGCCCTGGGCTGATAAGGAGACTCTCCCAGTAACTAAGGGTGGTCCTAGTGTCAGTCAGAGGCCACTCCTTCTCTTCCTCACCAATCGCTAACACACAATGATTGTTTGTTGATGGTTTATATTTGCCTTAATTTCAGCAAGTTGAACTCTTGCTGAGCAAGTTATCCCCAAATTTCTTGTTTTCTTAAGATAAGCCTAAATATTTGTCATTGTAAGTGCACACAGTTGTCATTTTCTCATGATTTTTACAGTATCTCCAGAATTTCAATTAAAGTTAGAACAGAATCTTCAAGGCCTTTTCTAAAAATAGTAATTGTGATTGCAGCTGGTAATATATAATAACGATCAATTAATTCAGGACTAAATCACCTATATGGAAAAAATTAGAACTTTATTAATATAAATCTCATTTTCTTATAAATATTGAAGATGTCCTATTAAGGTTAAGCAAAATTAAGGGGCAAGGAAAAGTAATGAAGGAAAAAAAGGAAGAAAGAGAAACAAGTAAACAAAATATTTTAGAGTATAAAAAAGGAAGTATTCAAAGAGAAGATAGATAAAAGACAACTTATAAACACAGGTGATGTTTCCTGTGAGACTTTTGTAATCTTGAGACTCCTGTGCCTATGTCTACTCTGGCTCTTTTCACAGTACAGTAAAATTTCTAAATTACTTTTTTGCTTTTTCCATTAGAAAGTGAGCTTTCTGAAGGAAAGCCTTTTGTTTCATAAATTTACAGTAGGCAGAATTCTAAGGTAATCCTCAGTGTGTCAAGTGCTTGTTTAATTTCTTCTCCTCAAGGGTGAAAGACACTGTAAATATGATGGAATATGACTCTGATGATTATGTTGGTTCAGATGGCACAGTTACCTTTAACGAAGGTGGTGGGCCTGACCTAATCTTATGAGATTTTAATATCTGGGTCTAGAAATCACAGACGAAAAAAGTCAGAAATTTGAAGGTTGAGGAGGATTGGATGAAAGGGATCCTGCAGCCAGCCTTGAGAGAGCAATTTGCAATATTCTGAAAGGGTCTGTGAGCAGGCCAGTGCACGGACTGCAAGTGGCCTCTAGGAACTGAGAGTGTTCCCCAACTGGGAGCCAAGAAACCAGGGGGGACCTCAATCATACAATTCCAAGGAACCGAATTCTGCCACCGCCTTAAATGAGCTTGGAAGCAGATTCTTCCCCAGAACTTCCAATGAGAGTGTGGCCAGCTGACACCTTGCCTGAGAGACTCTGAACAGAGAATGCAGCTGAGCTGCACTGGACTCCTGATGCGTGGAAGGTGTGTGATAATACATACGTGTTATTTTAAGCCACTAAGTGTGTGGCAATTTCTCACACAGCAACAGATTTGTATAAATACAAATATTGGTACTGGAAATGGAGTGCTGCCATATTAAATACTTGAAATGTGGATGAGGCTTTAGAAATGGGCAGTAGGGGAAGGCTGGAAAAATGCTGAGGAATAGCATAAAGAAATGTTAAACCACCCGAGAGAGCTTAAAATGCCTTGATAAGACTGCTGTTAGAAAAGGATGCTGTGGATAAGGGCCCAGAAGGAAGTAAAGTGACTGGAAGAGAGGGGTCCTTATTGTTCAGCAGCAGAAATTGTGTCCTGCAATTATGTGGAAGGCAGAACTTTCAAGTGATGGAGTTAGAGAGATGGCTAAGATTTCCAAGCAAAGCTTTGAGATGCTGCCTGGTTTCTACTTGTTGCTTATAACAAAATGTGAGAGGAGAAGAGGTAAATTGAGGGGACAACTGTTAAACAAAAAGGAACTGGATGATTTCGAAAATTATCAGCTTCTCCAGATGCCAAAAGGTTCTAAAAGTCACAGATGGTTGCCAAAAGTAAGGTATAGAGAAAAGGTTGAGCCTGGGACTGCACAGCAAGGATCCTGAGAGTCCCAAAGGTCAAGCAAAGGACCCCTTCTGGAGATTAAGGACGGTCCTCATAGATCTTCTCAATAGCATCAGAGAGCTGCCAGGAAACTTAAGTGCATCATCCCTTTTACCTCAGTAGCAGGCCAAAAGAAAGAAAGATTATCTCAAAAAGATCTGGGGATGTGACTTTTGTCTAATGGAATGAAACCTTTGAAATCCACACAAAGCCCACAAGGTTCATGAGAAATTTATATCATTAAAAACACTGCCAGCTTGGACTGGAAGGGACAAAGAAGGTACAACATAAAAAGTTAGAGCCTCCCAATCGTACTTGTAGGAAGCAATCTGATGCAAACACTCAGTGCAAATATGTGACTCCTTCCCAGCAAAAACAAAGAGTGGTCCAGAAAGGGAAACCGAGAGTCCAGATGACAGAACGGAGGGCCAACGTGGATTTTTCCCAGGCCTTGAAACAGGATGGAGTTTGCCAGCTGGATGTGAAAACCGTTGTGGACCAGTAACTGCTTTTCAACCTTCAATTTTCCCTCTCGCTCAATGGGAATTTTCATAAAGGTTGCCCTAAGGCCGCCCCACCAGTGTAGATTGGGGGTGTCGGGGAGGCTAGTCCCTCTCATAACTGGGCCCGGTGGGATGGGCCCGGTGGGATGGGGGCAGGGCTGTGGGCTGGGGCGTGGTCTGCGCCTGGAAGCCCCGCCCTCCCCACCCAACTCCCTCGCCCCCCCACCCGCCGGGGCGGTTTCCCCGCGGCCCCACCCGGCGCCCGCGTGGCGCTGTGGGGCAGCGGATGCCAATGGCGAGCGCAGAGGCTGGGTTCATCTGCCGGGGCCGTCCCGGGGCCTGCGAGGTGCGGGCCGCGCTACTCTGGTTGCGCCTCCTGCTGCTGCAGCCACCCTTGACTGAGGCGGTGGCCGTGCTGCCCTGGGGCGCCCCGCCCGCCCCCCTCCAGGCGCCGGATGAAGCGGGTACCCGTCGGGAACCGAGCCGGCAGGGTAGACGGGGAGGGGGACTTTAAGCGGGGCAGTGGGTTCCGAGACAAGAGGGTGAGGGTACGAACTGGGTTAAGGGTCCGGAGCCCGGGACAGAGGGCGTCCTCTGACAGGACTTGGGCGTAGGGGTCCTCGAGCGCAGAGGTGTGGCGCCCACGTCTCACGTGTAGTTTCTTCTTTCCTTTTCTCCCCATCCTCTCTCTGCAGCCGGCTTGAAGAACATCAACGAAGGTGGGTGGGGCTTGGGGCGCTCTGGTATGGAGGGCTAGGGGGTCTGGACCGCTGGGAGGGCCAGTCCAAGGGGGAAAGTTGATGAGCTAGGGGTACCCAGGTGCGAGAGGTCCGAGGGGCCAGAAAGCCCCTCCTCCCTTCCAGCTCTTTACCGCCGGACTCAGTGCAAGCGGCAGGCCCGCTCATCCCCACCTGGCCTTTGTTTTAAGGATGGGGAAATACTATTCTAGACAGGGAAGTTGCCAGGAGGAGGCTGTCCCATACAGTCCAGCTCCTCCTACTAATCTCGTTGTGCCTCGGTCTCCCCAGGATATTGGCTGAGGTGGGAGGGGCACGGTCACATAAACATCAGTGATCCTGAGTGAATTACACCCCTCTGTAAACTTCAGTTTCTGCATCTTCAAACTGGGGTGTGAGTATTGAGTGAAAGAAGGCGCCCGTGGTGCCTGATGTCCCTTGGCCAGCCCAGTTCCAGACCTGATGATGTTCTGTAGAGATGCAGCATGGGCTGCTGTGCCCCCTGCAGATGCCTTTCTCCCTCAGACCCCCCAGACTCCCCACGGTGCTGGGACTTACTCCTTAGTGCAGCCATCACCTTTGGTGTTTGGGCCAGGTCACTTTGCCCTTGGCTCCAGCTTTCTCAACTGGGGGCACCAAGGGTGGGCATCCTCAACCCAGGCCCCATGGTGGTTTGTCTCCTCAGTGTGTGGAAAGAATACAGCAGCTGGGAGGATCTTTGGGGGCCATAAGGCACCTATTAGCCGGTGGCCGTGGCAGGCCAGCCTGCTCTACCAGGGCCAGCATATCTGTGGAGCCACCCTCATCGATCATTACTGGGTAGCCACAGCTGCCCACTGTTTCCAAAGGTATGTGCTGGGATTGGCTCTGGGAGGGAGACACAGGGTGGAAAGGGCAGAGGAGACCATTCATGCCCCAGCCTTTTTCCTTGCTTTGTTCTGCGATAGTTTGTTGCCTCCAGGTATCCCGGTGTGAATTGCTGCCCCCGCCTTGAGCCCAGCAGTCCCCTCTACCTGAAATGTCATCCATGTTCACCATCTGACCCCCTTTCACCTGGATAACCCCCTCCAGGCTGGGGTGGGTGGGTACCCTCCATGGAAGATCTGTGCACCAAAAGGAACCTGCCAAGCTTAGCTCTAGGTCCATCTTCCCCAACACAGGCTGCCTTTCAGGGCAGAAATGGATCTGCCTCATCTGTTGGGTGCTCTCTAGACCTGGCAGGCTGTGGGATTTATGAGCACAGGAATGAGGGGGTGGGTGTGTGTTCTTGCTGGTGGGCAGACTGGCGGCCCAGGGATCTGGTCCAGTGCTTTGCTCTGTCACTTTGCAAAAAGCACTTGCTTTCCTGGAGTCTCAGTTTCCCTCTGCAGTCTCAAAGCCTGTGATTGTCTGACCAGTATAGATCTGAGGAGAGACCTAGCCTCTTGGCTGTCGGCATCTCTTCCCCCTTGGATGGAGGCTATTTACAACCTGTCCCCCATTCCCCACTCCCTCCTTGGTAATATCTGCCCAGATGATCGAGTTGTCTCAGATACATGCACATAAACATGCATTTAAATAGCTAAATGGAAATCAAATTCTAGTTGTGATTATCAGTAAATTCTTGGAAACACACCAGTCCCAAAGTAATCACCTCCAGTCTGTTCTTTATCTTCCCCAACTTAGGGAATTTAAGGCCCATTCCCTTTCCAGATGGACTTTGATTTCTGCATCTTGCCCATAGGTTCTCAGCTGACCTGCTTCCCCTTGTATAAATGGTCCTCAGTGCATAGTGCCCTTAACCACACACTTGATACAGGCACCCAGGTTTTTCATACTGATAACCCAGGATCCCTACCTCCCACAGCCGGCAGCATCAGTGGGACCTGTTGAGGACAAGGGTTCTGCCCTCCCCCAGGACCGTCTGCAGGCCATCAGGCACCTTTGCTGGATGCCCAACTGCACCCTGACCACCCACCCTGTGCCCTTGGTACAGGCCTGTCTGGGGATTGGCCTGGGTCTCTGCCTGTCCAACCCACACCCAGATCTCCCCATCACTTCCAGAGAAGTGTGGTCTGCATGCTGCATAGGCAGAGTGAGGGAGACGTGGTGCAGGCGCTCTGGATGCTGGGTCACCCCTCATGTCTGCCGTCTTGCCCGGAGCACTGAGAACTCCACACCCCCGGTCAGGAAGCCAGAGCTATTGACACCAGCTGGCTTTGAGACCCTGGTTGGTTTCCATTCATTCGTTCAGCCTGCAGGAGTTCAGACCCCCAGGGGAGGCACACTCTGGGGTTGGGGCAATGCCAGGCCCAACTTGAAACCTCTTGTCCTGTCAGGAGGGGAGAGAATGAGTCGAAGTGCTTGTGGTACCAGATAATAAGGCAAAATGTGCAAAAGCGTCAGCCCTAGGGGCTGTCAGGAGGGTCTTGGGGCTGGAGAGGTCTTGGCGGGAAGATATGTGGAGTCTGGGTAAAAGGACTGTACAGCAAAGGACACACAGGTAGACGTGGGTTGGAGACAGTCAGTTGCTTTTGTTCTGGAGGCCAGGGGAAGTTCTGTGCACTCCTCATTTGCTCCATGAACATGCTGGACATCGTGCACAAGTGTGAAAGACCTGGGAGGGGGTGGAAATGGGGCCAGGATGGGTCTTGGGACTCCCAGGGAAGGGAGCCTTGGGAAAGTACTCCTCAGAGCTGGGGCTGGGCCAAGCCTCCTCTCAAATGAAGACCATACCCACGTCTTTCTTTTTGGATTCTAGGAGGTGCTAGGGAAGCTATGAGAAACTTTCATGTCCTGACGCCATGGGCAGCAATCAGACCTGCCTCATGAGAAGGGCTTTCTGATGCCAGCAAACAGGGGGAGAAGGGCCCTCTGAAATGAGGGAGAGTGGGGGCTTGCTGGCAGGGGCAGGTCATCAGTCAAGGGTGCTGGCCCAGCACCGGAGGAGGTGAAAGTGACGCAGCCTCTCACCACAGGTCTCAGGCACCAAAAGACTACCGGGTGCTGTTGGGGTACAACCAGCTAAACAACCCCACCAAGTACAGCCGCCAGATGACTGTGAGTCGGGTCATCCTCCACCCAGACTACCAAAAGTTCTACCCCATGGGGAGCGACCTTGTCATGCTGCAGCTGCACCTGCCTGTGGAATTCTCTCCCCAAATCGTCCCCGCCTGCCTCCCTGGATCTGATCTGCAGCTGCCCCCTCACCATGCCTGCTGGATCAGCGGCTGGGGGATGCTCACCGAGGACAGTGAGAGGGGCCAGGGGGGAGGGAGGGGGAGCAGCGGCCTAGAAGAAGCGGGGGCTCTGTCTCATTCTTAGCCTATGACATGATACTGTGGGGCCCTTCCATCCCCGCTGGTCTGACCTCCTGAAGCTTCAGGGTTCTGTGGTTCAAGGAGTCTGAGGGGCTCTGACTTTTGCCATCAGAAACTTGGGTTCTTTGACCCTGAACCTTCCATGACTCTGGTTCTGAGCAGTGAGCACCTGGCATCATTTGATTCATCCCTGACTCCAAGGTCCTGCCTGGTTCTGGCTTGTTCAAGTCTTCACCAAACACTGAGCTTCCCCTGCTGTAGAAGATGCTTGGGTGTAGCAACAGGAAAATGAAGGCTGGCTGGGGTCCAGCTGGGGTGTTTATGACTTGGAAACAATTATGTGTGTGACCCTCACTTTGCTCATGCCCCAGTTCATGTAAAACATGTCCATTTGCCAGCTTCCTGGGCTTGTCTGTTTTTAGATTGGGAAGAGAAATGTTGGGCAAAGATTTTTGCACAAGAGTGAATGCTTTCAATTTAGGGAAGTGTAATGTTGAGTGCAAAAAGCAGAATGCAAACTTGGCACAGTTTGTAGGGTCATGATTTGGCCAAGTATCGGAGGGGACGGGTTACTGGCTTTGGGGCCAGAGCCTTGGTTGGGCAGGCCTGTGCCTGCATCCCTGCCCCACCCACCAACAAGGATGGCCAGCCCCTCCATATTTCCAGACAGCCTGCTGGGATGGACAGTTACTCGTTGAACAAAGAGGATTCTCTGAGATGGGTCCTTGTGGAGTAGGAGTCAGGGCATGAAAGGGGAGACTCTGGGTCCAGGCTTGCAATCAGGAACAAGAGTAACAGCTGGAGCAGCCACCAGGACAGAGAGCAGCTCCTGTGGGTGAGAGGTGTGGCCCTGCCCTGGCTGGCCTGCTCTCCCCACACCCTTCCTTCTGCTTTCCTCCCGTAATCAACTCCATTGTCAAGATGGGTCTGCCTTTGAGCATGGGTGGGAGGGCCACTTGCTCACCACACTCTCCAGGGTGAGCCATTCTCACCACACTGTGTTTCCATGGGGTCCAGCAGGCTGAATCTTTGGGCCATCCCTGGAAGCAGTCTACAGGAAGTGGCCAGAAAGTAAATAATGCTCCTGGAGGCAGGCCAAACCGTACCTGTTGTGCTGCCCCAGCCCGAGCTGGCACCCCTCTGTACCCGGCCCAGCTGGCAGCATCTCTGGGTCCCCAGTCTCCACCATGGCCAGAGTGGTTCCATTTTGCTCACTCCAGTCCTGGCTAGGATCCTTTAGCTCCGTGGCCTCCATCACAGCCCCACTGACCTCCCTCCTGTCGTTCCCATCACAGGCCCTCAGCCCTGGCTCTCTCCTCTGCCTGAGCACTTGTCTGCTCATCTGTGCACAGCTAGCTCTGAGACACTCAGGCCCGGCCTGGAACGCTATCAGCCCGGACCTCTGAGAGCCTCTCTCCCCTCTCTCCAAGCACCCACTCCTTGTCAACTCCACTCACCTCTGATTTCCCTTCTCCTCCCACAGACTTTCTGAAGGCGCCCTACGATCTTCAGGAGGCAGAAGTTGGCCTCATAGATAACATGTTCTGTAAAAGCTTTTTCGAGCCACCAACCCCCACTGGCAACGAGTACACGGTACAGGACGACATGCTGTGTGCCGGGGACCTCATGACAGGAAAGTCCATCTGCCGAGTAAGTGAGGCCCCTCGCCGCCTGCCCGCCTGCTTCCCAGGTCTCGGGGCCTCCGGTCTGCCTCTCCTCTGGGATGTCCTGTCTCTTCCCCCAGTCCCCATCCTCCTCCTCCTCCCCAGCCCACCCTGCCTGAGGCATCAGAGCCAGAAGGACCCTCTAAGAGCACCCAATCCATTTCATCCATCGTCTTTGTGTCTGCTAAGGAACCTCACTGCAGTACGTGCAGTACGTGTTCATCCGGGGTCTGTCACTGGGTTCTGGAAACTGAGATACCATGTCACCAGCACCCAACCCTCATGGCCCCATGCTGTCACTCACTCCCCCAGAATAGCTCTGTCCTGACCTCCAACAGTGTGGGTCAGTCTTTAGACTTTATGTAAATGGAATCTCTCAGTCTGCATCTTTGACCGGATCTCTGTCAGTCAGTGTATTTGTGAGGTTGATCCAAGTCCCATGCTGTTTTCATTGCTGTAAAGTATTCCACTATTTGAATGTTCTGCAATTTCACTTATCCAGTCTTCTGTTGAAGGGCTTTAGGTCATGTCCACATGGTCGTGTAGGCTCATGTCTTGGTTGGGTATTGTTCTAGTTTGCTAGCTGCTGGAATGCAATACACCAGAAACAGAATGGCTTTAAAAGGGGCAATTTATTAAGTTGGAAGTTTGCAGTGCCAAGGCCGTGAAAATGTCCAAATTAAAGAAAGTCTATAAAAATGTTGGTGAGCCTGGACCCACCAACAGGAGGTTACCGTCACTCAAGAAAGGCTGAAGTTCAGGGTTTCTCTCTCAACTAGAAGGGCACATGGTGACATCTGCTAACTTTCTTTTCAGGCCTTTTGCATTGTGAAGCTCCCTCAGAGGGGTTTTCCTTCTTCATCTCCAAAGGTCGCTGGCTGGTGGACTCTGTGATTCTCTTCAGAATGACCCTCTTAAAAAGGAAACCCTTTTAATGGATTCCAGTAAACTAATCAAGTCTCACTTGGAATGAGTGGAGTCACAACTCCCTCTAATGAAAGGTTAATACTCACAATTGGGTGAGTCACTTCTCCATGGAGATAATCTAATCAAGTTTCCAACATATAGTGCTGGATAGGGATTAAAAGAAACGGTTTTTTAATTGTTTAATTTGGATGAGGATTAGAACATGGCTTTTCTGGGGGACATAAATCCTTTCAAAACCGCACAGGTGTGAACCTGGGAGTGGAATTGATATAGATATCTCTCACAGATACTGACAGTTTTCCAAACTATTTTTACCAATTCATACTGGAACCAGCAGCATGTGAGAATTCCGGCTGTTCCACATTGCCACTGGAAACTATGTATTGACCAACTTTTTCATTTTAACCATTATATGTAATTTTTAATTTTCATGTCTCTGGTGAATGTTGAAGATAAGTACTTTTCATATGTTTATTGAGTCTTTGCCAATCTGCCTCTTTGTTTTATGCCCTTTTCTACCAGTTTTTCTGTTGGGTTATCTATCTTTCATATTGAATTGAAGGAGCCCTTTATATGTCTGGGCATGAGTCCATTACTGGATATATATATATTATGAATGTCCTCTCCCACTCTGTGTAATTCTTCCATTGCATTTTCGGGAAACTGAGGCCCAGAGCAAGAAAGCAGATAGCCCAAGGTGAGGTAGCATGAGTTTGGTCAGTCTTGGAGTGGGTGCAAGTATTCTACCTGGAATGCAGGCAGCAGAATCACATGGGTAAAGTGTTAGGGCTTCTGAGTCAGAGAGGCCCAGCTGTGGGCCCAGGCTCTGCCACCTGTCCCAGCTGGGGCAGCATAGGTGATCCCTCCCCTCTGCACCACCCCTTGGGGCCATGGTAGGACTGACCTCAGGTGAGCCTGGCCAGTCAATGGACTCACCACAGCTGCCATCTCAACAGCCCAGGAGTTCTCTGGGCCTGGAGACAGCACCTTCCATTGCCCCTGGCCAGAAGTGGAGAGTTCCTGGCTCTCTGTCTGTGGCTCCCCCCTGCCCAGTTTACCTGCTTCTCAGGATCAGCTGCAGCCAGAGGTGGAGGCAAATTCTCAGGCCCATTGGTGCCCAGGCCCACCTGGCCACCATCCTTGCGAAGGCCATGCCAGTTGGGCCTGGAGGGCCAGTGAGTCACTGTGAACACCTCCAGCCCACCCCTTCCTTGAGAGCCTTCCCTACTTGCAGGACCACCACTGCTCCTCAGCTGCCTGGTTTGATGCCCAAGAGTTGGGCTGATGGCCTCTCTCTATATCCCTTGCCTACCCCCATCCTCTGTGTCAGCACAGTTTGAGTTTTTGTCCTGCCCACTCCTACTACCACCTCCCCAGGGGTCCCAGCCTCTCTTCCTCATTAAATGGGGGGGTACCAAGGACTCTTACCAATGTAGCCCTGAGGGGAGACAAGGTTCATAGTGCAAGCAAACACTCAGGCCGTGGAGTAGAACAGACCTAGATCCTAATTCTGCACTGAGCCTTTGCAAGCCTCAGTTTCCTTGCCTGAAAAAAAGGGGGTGATGATACCCCAATCCCACAGGGTTCTTATTGGGTGAAGACAGTTAAGAGAACACCAGGCACCAGGCCTGGCACAGCCAAGGGCTCATAAGTCACTGCCTTCCATGTGCCTACCTCATCTGTCTTTACCTGTTCAAATTGATGTGCCCCTCCCCATCCACTACCAAGCCCCAGTACACACACATACAAGTGTGATTTCTTTCTGTGTCCTTTGCACAGAAAATGCCATATTAGAAAGAGGATTTTTGCAGATGTAATTAATTAAAATGAGGTCATATAGGATTAGGGTGGGCCGTAAATCCAATGACTAGGGTCCTTATAAGAGGGCCATGTGAAGACTCAGAGAAGACACACAGGGAAGGCCATGTGATGATGGAAGCAGAGATTGGAATGCTGTAGCTGCAAGCCAAGGACCTCAAAGGATGGCTGGCAACTACCAGAAGCTAGAAGCTAGGAAGAGGCGAAGAAGGATTCTTCCCTACAGTCTTCAGACAGAGCATGGCCCTGTTGACACATTGATTTTCTTTCTTTCTTGATGAAAATTTGGAATATTTCCACCTTTTTGCAATTGTGAAGAGTGCTGCTATGAACATATGTGCATGTGAATTTGTTTGAGTACTTGTTTTCAATTCTTTTGTGTATATACCTAAGAATGGGATTTTGGGTTAGGGGATAATTGTATGTTTAACTTTTTGAGGAACTGCTAAACTGTTTTCCGCATTTTACGATACCACCAGCAATGTACGATGGTGGCAGTTTCTCCATATCCTCACCAAAATTTTTTCATTTCCATTTATTATTTTTTAATTAAGCCATCCTTGGCCATTTAGATATCTTCTTTGGAGAAATGTAAGTCCTTTCCTTATTTTTAAATTGGATTGTTTTGTTGTTGAGTTGCAGCTGTTCTATCTATATTCTGGATACCAGACTCTTAGTAGATATATTATTTCCAAATATTTTCTCACCTATAACTTTCTAGATAATATCTTTTGATGCCCAAAAGTTTAAAATTTTTAATGAATTCCAATTTATCTATTTTTTTTCTATTTTCCTCCAATACTTTTGGTGTCATATCTAAGAATCTACCAAATCCAAGATCATAAATATTTGCTCCTATGTTTCCTTCTAAGAGAATTAGATCTTAACACTTCTGTTTAGATTATTGATCCAATTTGAGTACATTTTTTGTAAATGGTGTGAGGGAGGGGCCCACTTTCACTCTTTTGCATGTGGATATTCAGTTGTCTCGGCACCATTTGTTGAAGAGACTATTCCTTCCCCATTGAAGATCCTTGCACCCTTTGAAAAGCAGTTGACCTTAGATGTATGGTTTTACTTCTGTAGACCCAATTCTATTCCATCTTTAGGCCAGTACCACACAGCTGTGATGTCTGTAGCTTTGTAGTAAGTCTTTATTTATTTATTTATTTATTTTTTTTTTTTACATGGGCAGGCACCAGGAATCGAACCCGGGTCCTCGGGCACAGCAGGCAAGTGTTCTTACCTGCTGAGCCACCATGGCCTGCCCTGTAGTAAGTCTTGAAATCACCTCAGTGGGGGACATAGAAGAAGTTGGTGGGAGCAAGCTCATCTGCCAGCCCATGCTCATCTCCTACACTTGGTCCCCACCATTCCATCCCAGGCCAGCCCCTCCTGCAGCTCCGGCCCCCATTGGCTTCCCCCTGCAAACTTCTCTTCCTCTTGTGCACTTTCTTATTTGCTATCTCTCTCTCTCCTTGGCCATCCCCAACAGCTCAAAAACTTACTACTGTGTCCTGTATCTTAAAATACCCTCCATGCACACTTCCCTTGTTTCCCACCCTCCTCCCCATGGCCCTGGTTTTCCCCTCCTTCCTCATTGGCTCTTACCAGGGTGTTTGTACTTGCGCTTCTGCTTCCTCACCTCTCTTGCTCAACTCTGCCCCTCCACCAAACCCTGTACCTGCTGCTCCTCCAAAGTGAGCTCATCCAGGTCACCAGCAACCTCTGTCTTGGCAAGGCTGTTTGTCAAACCTTGACATCCTCCTCTCAATGTGCCATAGCCTTTGATCTGCTTATCACAGCCTTCTGAGCATCCCTATCCCCCCAGTCCC
>PVIY010045562.1:0-19001 GCA_004026745.1 Myrmecophaga tridactyla | reverse complement strand
CCGGACCAAAAGTCTGCTCAATCCCAAACATTACATATCTAAAAATTAACGTGACCTTTCCTTAATGCTGCCAACTTTATTTTGTGCATTTGTATCACCTTTTTTTTAATTTTGCATGAGCAGGCACTGGGACTCAAACCCAGGTCTCTGGCATGGCAGGTGAGAACTTTGCCACCGTGCCACCATTGTCACCCTGTGCGTTGGTACCAGAATGTTAGTTTAGAAGCTTGAGGACTTCTGCTCATTGTGCAATTTTCTTTGAGAAGTAAACTTCACACAAATTTTTGTTTAAAACTACATTCAATATCAAAATTACCTAGGGTATTTTTTGATAACTTACATCTGTGGACAAAACTAAAAGTGATTTTTTAAACAGTACCTTGCCTCAACATGACTTTGAAGAAATTAATATATTGAGAAAAATATATCTGAACCCTTACTGGATTATTTCAATTGTACTGTTAAAACATTTGACTTCAATTATTTGACAATTCCAGTCAGTGCACTGTTCTGATTTTTCATTTGTGTAGGCTGATTTGCCTGTCAAGAGTCCATACATCTTGTTCATTGGTTTAATTGTTGTGCAATAACTAAAAGCAAAGGACTAGAAGCAACACTGTGTAGATTACACAACTGTGCTCTGTTGCACTTACTCAAATATTATGTGGGGATTTACAATCGCTTGCATTGTTTCACAAAATAAATATAACATGTCAAAAACTAAAAGAGAAAAAATGATTGGATAGAATGTGAAGTAGCACATAAGCCATATCTGGTTGTAATCATCTTACATTCAATAGACCATTTACCAATCTGATCTGTAATTTCCCACTTAATGGTTTTGATCAGCCTAATTTTTACTTTAGAGGTCCCTTTTCCTAACCCCATCCATCCTTCAGTTCCCAATTCAAATAATCCCTCCTTGAACTTCCCCAATTAGAGATAAGCAGTCTCTTTCTACCTTTTATAACCCCAAATAGGATTTATCATGACTCTTGAAATAAATCTTTGTTAAGGACAAGAGTATTTTTCTCTTTTTTTGTAGTGTTTGCTAATGTCTCAACTGAGGAGATAGGAAAAAATTGTCATGATGATTTTATGCCTATGATATGCTATTAAGTCTGAGTCTCAATTTTTTCATCTATATAATAAGGGATAATCACATCTACTTCATTAGGTTATTTTAAGTTTTAAATAAGATACTGTAAGTAATATGCTTGCACAGAATAAAAATGCCCTGTAAATGTTAACTTTCTTTCCACTCACAAGGCCGCAGTAGAGATTAGTATTCTAGTATGCTTATATTCTTTTTTTATGTTCCATTCTAGTTATTAATTGCAAACTTGGTGTCTACAGCTAAACAGTGCTTTGCTCTCCTTTAAGGATAATGCTTTTTTTTTTTTCAGTTTGTCTGATTGCCCTGGTTGACACTGAGAGTCATACTGCAATCATGGCTAGAGGATGGTGGGTAGGGGAAGCCTTGGGATGAAGCTGGTATGAGGCAGGCAGAACAAAAAGACAAAAAGATCCAGTCTTTGAGGATGTGATGATCCCGTGTATCGTTTTGTCTCTTGAGCTTGCTCTACCACTGAACTTTCTAATTTTGCATTTCCTCATTGTATTTCCTCATTGCTCAGACCTGATTGACCTGGGTTTTCTCTTTCTCACTGTTAAAACCCAGAGTACTTGATTATTGGACTTGGCTTTAGTAGTGTTTATTCTCATCCTTTATCTCTCGCTCTGCCTCTGGCCCTTCCATATTATTTAGGCGTTGGCTAAATATTAAACCACAGGAAACACAATAGCCTCAGAGAAACATGACCGACATGCAGTGTGGGACAGCTCAAGGCCTTTCCGCTGTGCACAGCGTTGGTCTGCTCTCAAGTCTCCCCTCAGCATCTGAAGTTTTACATCCCTGGAGGTAGCTGTCCATATGTTCACCTTTATTTCCAACCTGCAGTTTCCAGGCATCTGCTATATTACCACTTTAAATGCTCAGTAGTGATTTCATTTTTGGAAAGATAAATAAAACTCTGCCCCTCATTAAGCTAGAATGTAGTTGCACTACAAAAGAACTTGAATATAGGTATATTGTAAGACTCCAAAAGAGCTAAGGGGATTAGAAACTTTCAAATGCAGTTAGGAGGTAAGCAATCAGCTGGTATTCATGTGTGCTTATTGTCCATTCTGAGAACAATAAAGTAAACAGATCCTCTCCTCCAAGAGAAAAGGAAATTTCAAAAATGCATAATTAGTTTTGCTCCTGTCTGGGCCTCTTCTGTCTTCAGAACCCCAGGAAGTATGTCATGGGGTATGTAGGAGAACACTGGCACATTCAGCAAAGAGCTGCAGATGTTCCACAATCCCACACAAGTCAGTTCTTTATGGAGTCTTCCTTTCTGCAAAGTTCCAAACTTGCTCTATTGCAGCACCTGATTAGACAACAGTGCTGGCAACCTTCCCTGGCTGACCTTCATTTCCTTGGTTAACGTCTTTTGTCAGTGCACTTGAGTTATCAAAATGGTATAAAAGTATTATGTCAATACTTCTTCCAGTATAAAACACTGACCATGCAAAGGCTATGGGAAATTGTTTTCTAACAAAGTGCTGGCAACTTGCTCTTATAGATTAAGACCAGGTCTCATCACAGAGCAGTGAAGCAGCAAATTTAAAAGGAGGCAAATAGAACATAGACTATTTGGCAACAGAGATAAAACAGTTCATTACCTGGTTAATGTTAGCATTTTCCTCGTTTAGAGCAAGTGTGAAGTTACAGATAATAAAATGACACTTATTAGATGGTGGACATTTCAAAAGAAATGTTGCTTTTAAAGAAATTTCTCTTTTGTTCCTGAAAATAAAAAAAGAAGGGGGAGTGATTATGCCAGGTACAAATCTCACAGGCAGAAAATATAGAGGGAGGAACGAAAGTCTACCCCCAATTCTATGATTTATTGATGATGGAAATCTGACAAAGTTATTTTCCTCCTCCCAGAGATGTAATTTTCAAATTTATTAGGTGGAAATTAAAGCACCTGTCTTACCCACCTTACAGGGTTGGGGCAAAACAGAAATGGGATTGTTTTTTAAATAAATTCTGAGGCATAATAATTAAAAAGACATAATATTTAATTTAACCTGGCCTCTCAAAGTTATGAGGAACTTCAGAAACTATATAGTCCATCAATCCATCTAAATTTCTAAATTTAGATTCCCATACACCTTTTTGCCAAGGTGTTTTTCTGCTTGATGTTGAACATATCCTATGCCATCGAATTCACAGCTTTTTTTTGAGCCCAGTCTCTGCTTTCTGAAGTGAGCTGCATCAACTGACACACGAAGCCTGGTAGGTAAAGTGTTCAAGTCTTAGTTTGTGGTTTTTCAAATACTGAAAGGTTGTTTAGTCTCATATTTAACTGCCTCATTTGCAAAAGCTTGATAAAAATACTATGCACGGCATAGGGTTATCATGAGTATAAACATTCTTTACAGATACGAGTTATCCTTCTGAAGTGAGAATTCCCTTTTACCTTACTGTAAGTTACTATTTTTGTTAGCTGTACACATGCAATTATAATGCGTTCCTGCTCAAGTTAATATATGATATCTATATTATCTTAAGTACCATTTATAGATGTACCATTCATAAATACTACCCTTTAATAATGTTAGTTATTCCATTAGCATTGGGAGTAAATAAGTGGTTACACACGAAGTCTGAAATCCCCTTAATAGCTTAATTAAACACTACTGTGCATTCTCTTGAAAACACAATACAGCAAACAAACAATCAAAAGGGTTTAGACTTTGACGATCTTCAGCAATCCATAGAATAGAGCATAGGCTTGTAACCTTTAGAATATTTTCAAACGGGACTCCTAAAATTGCTCAACATGACCAGGCATGGGGTGGAATTATCTAACATTGTAGAGACAATGAACATTTTCATCTTTCCACCTACCTCTCGCCTTCCTCCTGATTCTCTGTAATCACTCAGACTTCCCACTCCCTTCTCCACACCCCAGGAAAGGCATTTCTCTTGTGCTGCATTAAGGGCCTTGGCTACTTTAATGGGCATTCATTTTGGCACTTTGACAAATCAAACTAATTCCGAAGTCCTCATTCATATACTTATCTATAAAATAGTGACAGTAACATCATAGATCGATTTAAGGATTACATAAGAAAATCCATACAAAGCATTTAGCACACAGTCTCAAACTTACTAAACATTCAGTATTTTTTAGATGTAATTATAGTAAGATACGATTTTACATTATGTTTTCAAAAGGTAGAGCTCCAAATAGAAATCATTTCAGAACCAGAGCACTTGGATTTGAAACCTGGCTTTATCAATTACTGGTTGTGTGGCTCCAGATATTATTTCAGCTCTGTGACTTTCAGTTTTCATATATGTAAAACAGGCAAAATAATAGTACTTACCTCACAGTGTTATTGTGAAGATTAAGTGAGAAAACTCTTACAAAGGATCTAGTACAAAAAATGCTCATACTAAATAAATATTGGTCATTTGTTATTGTAATGTTTAGGAACAATGTTTAATGTGCTCTTTAGACATAAGATATTAAAAACAAAAAAGTCTAATATTTTTTTGTTTTAAGATATACTTACTCTGACCCCTAATAAAGTGTGTACAAAGAATGATATTCAAAACTGTAGAAGAAATTGGCATTGCAATTAGGATAGAAATTTCACTAATCTGAACATAACCTCTTTCCTTCTCAGTCCTCTATTCATGCTTCCAGATACTGAAACTCAGAATAGCATTTTCCCATCAGCTGATTGTGCTTGGTAAGGAATGACATAGGTCCTAGTGTATTTTTGTGGGGTGGAGAAATTGGTTCAAGATCTCTAATTTCCAAACTTGTTCCATCTCCATCCAGCAACTCCCATCTATTGAGAATGAGATTTAAAATGTCATTAACTTATCATCGCATAAGTGTTTAGGAATGGTATGTTTCTTCTTTTGCTGAATTGGTTGAACAGGCAAAGCATATGGAATGACAACATGCATCCACTTTACATTAACTCCTACCTAATATATGGTATTACTAAATTTTTCTGTTGAAATCAAATTGCTTTCATCTTGTACCTGCCATCAACCCCACTTCTTTCTGATACAATAGGAGCAAGAGGTTGTAAACTGTGTGGTGTGCTCTGTACTCTCCTTACCTTATTCATGTGGAATGGGTAGCCCCTATCAGCTAGGCAAATAGAAATGTAAGGATGATTTAAAAAGTGAAATTGGGCTGCATAGTAGTGACACAGTAATAGACAACTCAGTACCACTGTTAATATTTATCCCATAATTTGTCAAAGCTCACAACTGGATCCTGACATTATTTTCTTAAACACTCCCAGTAATATTTTAAATATTTGCTAAATATTTTCAATTATTTGAATTGTGTGAACATTCCTTTTTGGTTCAAAACAGAACAAACAAACAAGATTATTTTTAAAAACATGCAACAGAAACTTCATTACTTAAACATTTGAGAGATATTTATGCAAGTAGTATGTAAATAATTTATATTTATTAGGGATTGAAGCATGTCCTCCAAAAAAACCATATTCAACTCCTAATCCCTGGTGCTGTGGGTATAAAACCATCCATTAATAGGCTCTTTGGATATGCTAAATTAGTTAAGTTGATGCCAAAATGAATGAAGGTGGGCCTTAATTCAATGACTAAAGTTCTTATAATTACTGAAAACAGAAGCAGAAACCAGAGAGAAAGAGAGTTCACCATGTGACAAGGTAGACTAAAGTCAGCTGTAGACTCCAGGAGAAAGCCTGGCCTGGAAATATCTTGTTGTTGGACTTCTTGACTCCAGAAGTGTGAGGCAATACGCCCCTGTTGTTTCAGCCAACAAGGCTGTGACATTGGCAGCCCTGGCAAAGTAAGAAAATATTTAATTAAGTTATTTATAATTTATAAAAAATATACCAATGTATTATTAATGCTGTATATTGAGATCTTAGCCTATTATTTTATATATACTTAGTCATTGGACACAAGGATGATTTTTAGGAGAACTTCCTGTTTATGATTATAAAAGATTGCATTATTTCAAGTTTTCTTTACATCATAGTTGTCATTTTTCTGGCAGCTCAGCATCTGAAAAAACCCTGCTATAGTTAGACAATTGCTGCCATTCACTTATTTACAAATTAAACAATTTATTTAATAAATATTTGGAATATATTTCTATATATATGTATGCTATTTGAATATTTGGCATACAGTGGTAAAAAAATAAGCCAAGTGACTGCTTTCATTCTAGAGGGTTATCATATGAAAACAGAGCCTATCACCCATTATAAGAAAAAGGAAGTTACTGACTTCTGGGGAAGTTTGTAGAGTATGGAGTAGAACTCACTCATCCTCCAAAAACAGCTGGTGGGCAGTCTGAAAGACTGTTCTGGAGCGCCAGAGGCCAGTGGAGCACTGAGGTTAGTATAAATACATATAATGGTTTGGTGGGTTGATCACAGCCTTGGAAAAGACAAGATTGGAGCATGATTGACACAGATATTTGGGCCCAAGGTGTGAGAATATCTGTATTTCAAGTGAATTCATTCAAAGTTCTCAATTCCAGTGACAGATCTCAATGATTGAGTGCAGGGTTGTCAGTAGGCATGTCTGGCCCACTGCGTTGTTTTTGTGTGACTGAAAAAGAATCAAAAGAAGATTATTTTTTAATGTGAAGCTATGTAAAATTCTAATTTCAGTGTTCAAAATAAAGTTTCATTGGAACACTGACATGTCCATTTATGCATTATCTGTGGCTACTTTTGCACTAGGGTAACAAGGTGGAGGAGTCGTGACACAGATTACATGTGTGCAAACCTACACACTTGCTATCTGTCTCTTTACAGGAAAAATTTGTCAACACCTGACCTAGTGAGAGTGACATGGTCTATAGGTTTCATTAGATACTGTGTATCATTAGCCAGAGGAACAGAAAATTATTCTGGGTTTGGATATGTTGTCTCCAGCACCACAAACCTTGGATATATTATAAACCTCCTACGTATCATCGTGTAGCAGCAGCAGCCAGGTTTCAGGGGCATCACTGCGGTGGTGCCAGTAACAGTGCAGTTTTCAGTGCTGAGTTTAGTTCTGGAGGGTACGGACTGCAGTCCTCAAGGGTTTGGTGCAGAGTCCAGGGCCGAGGGCTGTGCAGTGTGCTGGGCTGAATCCAGTGGAGTGCCCTGTCCTGAGTGGCACTAGCAGCAGAGTTCTTGACTCTGGCCTACCTGAATAGACATAAAATTTTTTCTGAACCTGTTTAGGGGCTACGTTACCTACCTAGAGATCCTGTGAACTACCAAATATTCTTTTAAGTACTTCCTTTTTGGAGAAAATCAACCAAAATGGTTACTTGCAACTAAGGCTCCTGACTGGTACACAACCAAGCACACAAATAAGCAGAAAGAATAGGATTGAGATGCCGTAAAGATGGTGAAGAGTTTAAGTAGATCAAATGGGTATACACAATGCTCTCTGAGTCCTAGATCAGGAAGCGGCATCCAAAGATCCACCCTCAGAGGATATCACAATGAGTAAAATAAAAATGTGGCCCACCATGTTCCAAGGAATAAGAAATATAAAGGAATTGGTAAAAATTTAGGAGAAAATTTGAGCAACCTGTAAAATAAAGCAAAGCTTGGCAGGGACACAATGAAGACAGGTTATATAGACTGTTGATACAGTTTTATTTTCCCTTAAAAGCAACATATTTCTAAGCAGTCACTGAATGTAAAGGAATCAGTGAGTGTTAGTGAATTGATCAATCAATGTCACAAAGAATGAGAGCCCAACAAAAAACTGTCAGGAATTAAATGCGAAACCGCTGCTCTCTAGATGACCTCTAAACTTTCCTGGTACTGGCTAATCACTTATATTCTCATAGTCTTAGTATTGATTAAGAGCACAAATTCAAATCAAATACAGGGTTAAGTTGTGTATCTTAAATCTACTAGCAGGATAACTTTGGGGAAGTTACAATTCCTTTCTAATGAATTTCTTCTTTTTAAGTGGGGGTTTTAATAGTATCTACCATATAAGTTTGTTGTGAAATGCCTAATAAGATAGTACATTTTAGTTTTTGCTAGAGTGCCCACACATAAAATTGCACTGTGAATGATAGGTGAAGGTAAAGAGGCATTATGATTTAGTTATGATGGCTAAAGAAGGAAGAAGTGAGAAAAACCCCAGTTTACCCTAATTGCCCCCCTTCCAACTAGAATAAAAATATGATCTAGCCATGATTTATCTGGATGGATGAGGCTAACAGTAAATTGCATCTTTAAAGTCAGATCTCTGTGTGTAGTTGCTTTTTCAGAAACAGAAAATTGTGCATTCCTGTGAATCACCTGGGCTGATTTGAAACTGTTGTGTACCCCAGAAAAGCCATGTTCTTTTAATCCTGATTCAGTCTTCTGGGGGAAGTCATGTTATTTTAATCCTTATTCAGCATTTTAGGGTGGAACCTCTTGATTTTTGGAGACAGCACAGAGCTGGCACAGACACAGGTGTTTGGAGATGCAGAGGAAATCGCCAGAAGGACCTATAGGATCTGAAAGAGCTGTTTGAAACTAAAAGCCAGGAGAGATGCTCAGGAGATGTTTCATATGTCTTCCTATGAGATGCTAAGCAAGCCAGAACCCAGAGTTTTGCCCCAGAGCAGCTAAGTGAAGGCCCACAGATGCTTAGAGAATGAGCCACTGGAATCAGAAGCACAAAGTAATGAACTGAGAGCGAGGACCTCAGATGCCAGCCATGTGCCTTCCCAGCTGACAGAGAAATCCAGGTCACCATTCAGCCTTTCTTCTGAGTCAAGGTATCTTTCTATGGATGCCTTAGTTTGGACATTTTTATGGCCCTAGAACTGTAAACTTGTAACTTAATAGAGCCCCTTTATAAAAGCCATTCCATTTCTGGCATATTGTATTCTGGCAGCATCAGATTTTGGTACCAGGGAAGTGGGGCGCCACAGTTTGTAAATACCAAACATTGTTAGAACAGCTTTTTAATGGATATGAGGAAGGTTCTGGAAGAACTGTAGTATGTTTGAAAGAAAAGGCCTGAATTGCTTTGAACAGACTGTTGATAGAAATGTAGGCTCTAAAGATACCTCTGAGGAGGCCTTAGACAGAAATGATACATGTCTAAACTGGAAAGAAGGCAACCTTTGATTTAAAGTGGCAGAGAATTTGGTAGAATTGTATCCTGGTGTTGGATGGAGGGGAGAATTTGAATGCAATGATGTGAGATACTTAACTGAAGAGATTTCAAAACTAAATGTGGAAAATACAGCCTGGTTTCTCCTTGCAGCTTATAGTGCAATGTGACAGGAAAAGGATGAGCTGAGAGCTGAACTCTTGGGTACAAAGAACCAGAAATTGATGGTCTGGAAAGTTCTGGGCTTACAAAAACTGAGACTCCAAAGGCTAGCACCCCATGTGAGGATTTAACCAAACATGGAACCAGTCAGAAAAAAAGCCAGGCTTGGAGATGGAGTTAGCTATAAATTATTTGTGGAAATTCCTATTGTCTGATGGCCTTATTCCTTGTGTGCTACATGGAAAACTAACAATCTTTTGCAATATCTGTATAAGTGGAACCATTGCCAGTTTGGATTAAAAGGGACAGAAAAGGGAAAGCTTGAAGGAAAAATTACTTCAAAGAGAACCATGGAAGCTAAGGTCTGAAGTCAATAAATCTCAGACCACGAAAATGGATCCATCAATGCATGTGCAGAGGGTGAGTTTGTCCCAAAGGCAGAGGATGGGCCTTCTACCTGAATGTTCAGGAAGAGTTTTAGTGCCCTAGACCTCAGAGAGGGTGGAGCACACTCTTAGGTGGTTGGGGGTTGCTTGCTGTCATCCCACTGTTCTGAGGGGATTAGGCATGTGCCCTGGAGATAAAAGAGAGTCCAGGTGGTGTTCAGATGCTTAGAGAGGGTAGAGCCAAGGAAAAGGTGGTCTTACCAAAGTTCTCCAATGTTTTAGCCCCCACCCCAGTGTTTGGAGAGAACAGGGCTAGTGCATAAGCCCTTGTAAAGAGTGGGATTGCCACTCTCCTAAGTCCTAAGGATGATAAATGACTCTCAGACTTTGAAATCTAGTGGAGTTCCCCTACAGGTTTTTGGAGCTGTTTGGGTCCAGTGACCCCAGTTTTGCTTCCAGTCTCCTCCTAAGGCAATGAGAATGTTGATACTATGATTGTTCCTCCTTTGTATACTGGCAACAGGATAATTTGTTCTGAGTATCACAGGTCTACAGCCAGAGGAGAATTTTTGCCTTAGGATGGACCATGCCTGTAGTTGACTTTGATTATATTTTGTATTGTTTCTGACTTGTATTGTATTTGTATTATTACTGAAATGATTTAAGGCTTTTGTGATATTGTGATGGAATGAATGTATTTGTACATGGAAAGAACATATGTTCTTTCCATATACAAATGGAGGGCCCAGAGGGTAGAATATGCTGGTTTGAAACTGTTATGTATCCCAGAAAAGTTACATCCCTTTAATTCTGATCTGATCCTCATTCAATATTGTAAGGTAGGACCTCTTGATATGGTTGTTTCCATGGAGATGTGACATACTCAATAATGCATGTGACATTTCGATTAGATGGAGATGTGACTCTGCTGATTTAAAGTGGGTCTTAGTTTACTGGAGTCCTTTAAATGGGAAAACATT
The DNA here is from genome assembly GCA_004026745.1 of Myrmecophaga tridactyla. Taxonomy (NCBI): domain Eukaryota; kingdom Metazoa; phylum Chordata; class Mammalia; order Pilosa; family Myrmecophagidae; genus Myrmecophaga; species Myrmecophaga tridactyla. Next base: position 8,265 of record PVIY010045562.1, on the reverse strand, counting down.
TTGGAAAAAGCTCAGAGCTAACACAGACAGAAATATTTGTAGATGCAGAGGAAAATGCCAGAATGGCACATTGGATCTGCAAGAGCTGTTTGAAGCTAGAAGCCAGGAGAGGAGCCCAGCAGACACTGCCATGTGTCTTCTCATGAGATAGCAAGCCAGAACCCAGAGTTTTGCTGCAGAGCTAAGTGAGCACCCACAGATGCTTAGAGAATAAACCACTGGAATCAGAAGCACAAAGCAATGAACTGAGAACAAGGACCACAGATGCCAGCCACTTGCCTTTCCAGCTGACAGAGAAATCCAGGACACCATTCAGCCTTTCTTCAGAGTCAAAGATTTTGAAAGGGCCAGCTTATAGCCTTATTGTTTCTTTCCAGTGTATAAGGAAATAAGTAATGCTGATGAGTAGAAGAAAAGAAAAACACATTTTCTCTTTACTTTTTCATTGTAGCATCAGAGGAGAGTCCTTTACCATGATGAGTCATATACTTACAAAATGTTATGCAACTCTGTGGTTAAAATATATTATGTAAACATAAATGTATGGCTAAATCTCAAAAATGTAGTAGTGAGTGAATACAACAACTTGAAAAACTAATAGAGTTTTAGTAAATTTTAATGGATAATGATGTATTATATTAAGGGTACAAATGTTTTTAATAAAAATTTAAAAGCAAGCACAAGAAAGATGGAAGAATTTCAGGAGAAAATTACTCTTGTGGGAAGTGGAGAGGGGATAGGATTCTGGGAGTTTTAGAAATATCCGTAATATTTTATTTCTTTAAAAATAAGTGAAGCAAAAATCATTAAGTGAACAAACTGAAATTTTTAAATTAGGCCAGAGACTAGATTATGAAATGACTTTCTCCTTCAGTCTTGGGCTAGCATTGCCAAGTTGACCTCATTTCTTTGAAAGCTCCATCTATTAAATCTTCACCTACCACAAAACTGTACATTTAACAATGTCTTTGGGAATAGCCAGATGGAATTGCAGAAACAAAACAAATGAAAAACTGGAAGCTGAATATTAGATAACTCTATTTCTGGATCTCAAGATTGAAGTGAGAAAGACAGAATCCTCATACAAGATGTCTTAGTGGTTGACCCTCAATCCCTCAATTTGTGCCTCTAATTTGAGGTCTCCCTTATCCCCTGTCTTTGAGAGTCTCTGTCCCTACTTCATCCTCCTTTAGGTAAACCTTTCCTTCTACCTAGGGAAAATGTTCCCTCTCTGATTTTCATACTCACTCCTGCTACTGGATCCAGCCATAAAACTAACTGCCATAATCCACAATGGCAGGTTTGTGGTGGGGGTGGCGTTTCAGGTATGGCAGCTTTGGCTGACTGTCCATTGTGGGCATTGCCAGTTTGTGTCCAGTACTCTTTGGGTTCACTCCACCATTGTTCTGTGAAAAAATATTCAATAATTCTTTGACAGGATTTGCTGTCTCTTACAGAAAACCACTGGGCAACACATAACTGGTATACAGAAACCCAAGTAAAACAATTATTATTCTTGGTCATATTATAGTCAAAATCAGTGTTAAGGAAAAATAAACATTTCCCCTAGAGATAACAGGATAAAAAAGCTTACCCTTCCCAAGATGGGGTAGGATTTGACATAACTATGGAGAGAAAGTTCTTCAGTGGTATTTTCCATTCTTCTTTCTCCTTCCATGCAGTAAAGCTTAACTATGCTAAAAATAATGGCCCATTAGAGTATCATCTATCCACAATTGCTCCCATTTACATTACATTATAAACACATAGACATGCTTAAAAATAAAAATTTTCCTTTTTAATATTATCCAGATAATATTTTTCAGGAGACTTTATTTCCCATCTTATTAATCAATCAAATTTTTAGAATAATTTTTTTCCTCTCTGTCAATTAAAATATCTTGTAATTTTGAAAGAAACATATACATATATATTTTATAAATAAATTAGAAGGAAATATGTTAACAGGGATGTGGAAGAATCATGAATGATTTTCATTTTCTTCTTTATAATGTCCTGTATTTTTAAAGTTTTCATTTTTTACAATAAGCAATTATCTTATAGCCTCAATAAGAATTTCACAAGAATAATTTGTAAGAAGTCCAAACACAGACATATATTTTCATTTTATTCATCCATAATTCAAGTTTTCCACCATGAGGAAAAGGCAGCAAGGCTATTCTTACTTCAATTCTTGGAAACATGTTTTACTGAAACAACGTAGATATTCTTGCCTTAGCATTTTCCTAAGATCATTTATTTAATACAGGTTATATCATTAGTCATGATGCTGCCTCCTCCATCACGTCCCCCTTGAATGTCAGCTTCCAATGACTCTCTCCAAATCTGTTGCTCTGCTTGGTTGATACTGACCACAAATGAAGGTCCTGTCCACAATATGCAGAATATGTGAATGATAATTTCTTTTCTGGCTATATTATGTCCACTGTGCACAGTTTTGTAGTGTAGACATAGAACTATGTCTTGCTCTTGAGAATTTTAGGCTATATTACTAAATACCTAAAATATGATCTCTCCTTTTCTGGTGGCTTCCCTACCTTCCATGTAGTGCCACCACTGGGTAAGATAGGAAAGGAGTCTGTGATCAGAGTAAGAAGAGAGATCTCATTCATGGAGTAACACTTAAGACTCATCCAGAAGATTAGGCATGGGATGGAGGAGGAACATAGAGTAAAGAATGACAGATACCACTCCTAAATAGAAAACACTAAAAGATACATTTCTTCCTTGTCTAACTATACAACCAGAAACACATGCATACAGCCGGAAACGCATGAAATCTCCCCAGAATAAGCTGCAAGTCCTTGGGTAATATTCACTCTTAAACTTGATATCTTACAACTGAAGTACTATAACATGAACAAAACAGCATTACAGTCCTCATTTCTGTAACTGATTACATGGTCATGGTTCATATTTATCACTACTTTCTTCCACTACCCATTCCATGTTCCCTTTACTCTCAGCAAGCACTTCAGCTAGCCAGGGTTCTAGCCTGTTGAGATGACCCAAACTTTCATTCCTGAAGTTTCAGAGCCATTGATAGTCCTGCCTGGATTGGGTTGTTGTGGTTTTCCATTGATTTCAATCACAGGGCATGGTAGTACTAAAAGATTCCCTAGGGGATCTCCTATATTCCAGGAAAACTCTTCTTTACCTCCATTGTGCAGCTGCAGTCCTATTTCCCCCTGATAGTCAGTGTCAATCACCCCAGCCAGTAATGTAATCACCTTCTTGGCTTATTGATCCAGGGGCATGAGTAACCCAAAGTGATGAGGTGGCAGTCTTAAATTCCAGTTTGATGGACTCATTGGTGTTTCTCCTGGTGGAAGCACTTCACCTTTTGGCACTAAGACCTGTAGACAAGTATAGCTCAAAGTCACAGTGAGAGGAAGCAAAATATTCCTAGTGGATCACAAGGGGTAATAGTGAGTGGTGCCACTCCCATTTCTACCCCTTAGATACTGAACCCATGGATCCTGGCTATGGGAGAAACAGCACCATACAGTGGACACTGATTTAGAGCAGACACAGCCCCCTGGAGAGCATTACTCCAATCCTTCAAGGTATTGCCACCTACTTGGCACCATAACTGAGTTTTTAAATGGCCAATCAATCCAGCTGCCTCTGGATGATAGGGAACATGGTAAGACCAGAGAATTCCATAAGCATGTGCTTCATGGTAATGAAGTGTGTTTCTTGATCAGAAGCAATGCTGTGCAGAATATCATGACAATGAATATGGCATTTTGTAAGTCCACGGATGGTAGTTTTGGCAGAAGCATTGTGTGCAGGGAAAGCAAACCCATATCCAGAGTATATGTCTATTCCAATTAGAACAAATTGCTACCCCTTCCATAAAGGGAGTGGTCCAATATAATCAACCTGCCACCATGTAGCTGGCTGGTCACCACAGGGGATGGTGCCATATGGGGGCTGAATGTGGGTCTCTGCTACTGGCAGATTGGACACTCAGCAGTGGCTGCAGCCAGGTCAGGCTTGAGGAGTAGAAGTCCTTGTTGCTGAGCTGATGCATAACCTCTATCTCTACCATGACCACTTTGTTCATGAGCCCATTGGGCAATGACAGGAGTTGCTGGGGAAGAGGCTGACTGGTATCCACAGAATGGGTCATCTTATCCACTTGATTATTAAAACTTTCCTCTGCTGAAGTCACCCTCTGGTGTGCATTCACATGGGACACAAATAACTTCATAGCCCACTCAGAAAGATCTATCCACATACCTCTTCCCCAGACTGCTTTGTCACCAATTTTCCAACTATGGTCTTTCCAAGTCCCTGACCATCCAGCCAAAACATTAGCAACAGCCCATGAGCCAGCATACAGACACATTTCTGGCCAGTTCTCCTTCCAAGCAAAATGAACAATCAGGTGCACTGCTTGAAGATCTGCCCACTGGGAGATAATGTGGCAGGAGAGGAGGCCATGGGCATTTGAGTCACTTCCTCATATAACTTACTTGTGCCTTCAGGACTTGCTCTGGCCGCATCCCTTATATATCATTTCCATTTTATGATGGAGTACAGCTGTGCATGCTCAACTTTATGGCTCGTTGGGTCAGACAACACCCAGCTCATGACAGGCAACTCAGGTCTCCTGGTAACTTGGTGGCCCATGGTTAAGCGTTCAGTCTCTACTAAGGCCCAGTAGCAGGCCAAAAGCTGTTTCTCAAAAGGAGAGTCGTTATCTGCAGCAGATGGTAAGGCTTTGCTCCAAAATCCAAATGGTCTGCATTGTGATTCTCCTATAGGGGCCTGCCAAAGGCTCCAGACAGCATCTCTATTTGCCCCCTTAAAAGCCTTCCATTGATTAAATTAAATGTCACTCATTGCAAAGACATTTCCCTTGGCTGGTTACAAATGGAATCAGCTGTGGATGCAGCCAATGTGATCACGATTTAATTCTATGAAATGTCCTCATAGCAACAGCAGACCAGCACCTGCCCAACCAGACAAACTGGTACCACCTGGCCAAGTTGACACATGAACCTGACCAAGACACTATGTCAAAACAGTCACGGCAGTGGGAAGGATTTACTCAAGGCCTGAAATCTGGGAAGTCTGGTTCATTGGGGAATCACTAAAGTTAATCTATTATAGATGTTTGGTGACATGGCCACAGTCATTTAGAAATTGATTCAGTTAACTTTGTTATTTCTCTTCTAACATTTACTTTCCTTTTATCTGTCAATTATTTGATCATTAAAAATACTAAATAAAGTTCTCTTATTTGAAAACATATACTTAGTAAGCACCAAAGGAGAATGAATGAATAGGAAAAAATATGATGGAGGTGGTAGAACATATCCATATGTAGTCACAAAAATAAACATAATCATTTGGACTGACCATTCTATCCCACTTGTAACAATGGTTCTGCATAAAAAGCTATGGCATTGAATTTACTGTAATTATATGGATCTCTTTGGTTGCAGCATTTTCTTGCTTTAAATTGTGGAAGAGCCAAATCAGCTGACACTTGAAATCTAGATTTTGACGAGCTGCAGCCTTGAATTTTATGCAGTAGTTTCTTTTAAACAATCCTTTGCCTGCTGAGTTTAATAGAATTAAAACCTAAATGAAGTTGAAATGTACTTTCTTCAATATTTCCTAACCCAAGCAGATTCTAAGACCTAAATCAAATTCCATGGAAACAACATATACTGGAGCAGTGGCAATATTCAACTAAACTTTTTTTCCTAAAGAAATAAGATTGCAAAATTGAAACCAGTTTCAGAGGTATTGAAAGAAATTAAATCTCATCTAATAAATCTGTGACAAGACAAAGAATTTAGACAACTTGTTTCCTCCCTTTGCTTCAATGTACAAATCCTCAGATATACATAATAATGAAAAAAATCTCTAAGTAACATTTATTTAAATGGTAATGTTGATTTATATCAAGAACTAGTATACATCTTTAAGGTGCAGCATTATGTGAATAGTAGAAAATACTATTTTACTTTTGTAGAAGAGAAATTGGGTTTTAATAGCTTTTATATTTTCTTCTTTTTAAAATATGATACTTAATAGTGGTTTTGAAACAAAGAAACAGAGAAGAGATAAGGGAGCTTATATCTGTTCCATATTGCTTCTTTATTTGGGGGCTGTATGTGAAGAGGATATCTCATAAGTGGAGTTATTTAATATACATAAATGACATATTTGAATCAAATACACATTTATCCTGTGAATATATTGTGTTATACTAATATGTAGCTTTGTAATTTGAAATATTTTGTTATTAATATAAGTGCCAGCTGTGTTTAGTATGCAAAGGAGGACTATACTGAGAGACTGAAAAGAATGGTTAGTGAATAATACAGATTTAATAAAATGGTCCTCATGTGGCTTGTGATTATTTTAAGCTGTAGATAAGTGGTTCTCAACTTCAACTGCACAAAGGAATCACCTGGAGAATTTTAAAAAATTTCTAATGCCTGGGTCTCACCTGCAGAGGTGTTGATCTAATTTATATAGGGTTCAGAAGGGGCACAGGGATTTTCAAAGCTCCCCAGGTGACTGATGTGCAGGAAAGGGTTAGCCAAGATTTAGAATCTCTGCTGCACTTGGCTAAATTGACACTGATAGTAGCATTGCTAAAGCTAACGAAATGGTTTATACCAGAAATTAACTAGTTTTTAACAATGGGGATTTGCTAGCTTCAAGTTTACAACTCTAAGGCTGTGAAAGTGTCCAAATTAAGACATCAACAAGATAATACCATCTCTGAAGACAGGTTGCCGGCATTTGGGAAAAATATCACATGGGAAGGCACATGGTTGGGGTCTGCTGGTCCCACTGTCCTGGGTTTCATTGCTTTCAGCTTCTGGTTTCAATGGCTTCCTCTCTATTTTCTTTGGGTCCTTTCTTAGCTTCTCTCTTTTATTTTTGGTCTAAACTTCTCTGGGCTTTTTGTCTGCTTTATTCTCTTAAAGGGACTCTAATAAGAGGATTAAGACCCACCTGGATGCATGCCTCGACTGAAATAGCCTAATGAAAAGTTCCTATGTACAACAGGTCTGCATCCACAGGAATGGATGAAAAGAACATGATCTTTTCTGGGGTACATACAACCTTCAAACTACCACAACATGTAAATGTTCAGAAATATTCATATTAGCACTGTTCACTATATCCACATCTGGAAACATCTCAAATGTCTGATCATAAGTATAGGTTAAGAGATTTGAAATGTACATATAGCCATCTAATCCCCATGTCTATCACAATAAAATTTATTTACATCACACCAGAAAGTTTCTACATAATCTTTCTTATCACACTCAGAAAACTTCACTTTTCAACTTTCTTTTACTATTGTTTAGTTTTGCCTGTTCTAGATCATAATATAACTTGAAATCATAAAAATGCAGAGAACTAGAACTTGATAGTCTTTCACCAGAAAAGTCTTCTAATGTTTTGATAATAGTTTTACTGAAAAATTCAATAATATGTTTTTCAAAACATATTCTATAAATGCCTAAGTGCATAAAGTTAACTGAACAGAAAAAAAGAATACAATTAATATAGTTTTTATAATTATCTATTTTCATATTTTATCCATAACTTAGTAGTATGTAATATGTCATTTACTATACCATAAATCTTAGACATACCTCCATAATTTACTTTGAATTAATATTATGCATTACTCTAACTTAAATCAGTGATTAATGACAGAAAAATATTTGCATTTGAGGATTTATTCAACTTAATAATAATTTGTATTTATGTGGTTGATACTTTCTGTGTTTCTGTAAAATATTCATTTGGGTCAAATATGGATGTCAAATAATATCTGAACTCAGAATATTTTAATAGTATTTCTTGAAGGCATTGATGGGTCAGCAGATTTACTGTAAAAGAATGTGATCCTTACAAAATTAGAAGAAAATTGGTGCATTTCTAGAGTGTACTTTTTTTTCCAGCACGTGTAATTTTCAGTGCTTAAAGGGCTTAATTTTAAATGTGGATTACTATTAATTTAATTAAGTAGCCCTACTCATAAATACCATGTAAAAATGTTAATCTAGGATGCCAATTACTCTTTGTCTATATTTGGAAAATCAATGGCATATTATTTTTTTACTACTTTTAGCTGAGGGCGAGAATGACTATATGATGGTTTTAATCATCACAGCCACAACAACAAATACTTTACTCTGGTGAATACTCTATATCTTTCCTCTATATAATCTTTTTTTTTTTTTTTTTTTTTTT
>PVIY010045561.1:0-19002 GCA_004026745.1 Myrmecophaga tridactyla | reverse complement strand
TAAAGCTTCTTTGACATCTTTGTTCCTTGTGCAATAGACCATAGAAAAGAGTCAAGGATTCTCCAAGGTATAGAACAGTGCAGCCACTTTGACTCACTCAAGGGAATAGGTGGAGCTGGGATTTGAATACATATAAAAGCTCAGGCCCATGGAAGAGGGTGACTGAGATCAGGTGGGAAGCACAGGTGGAGAAGGCCTTGCATCCCCCAGGGGCAGAGTGTATCTTCACAATAGCCAAGAGGATGTTGCAGTAGGAAATGAGAATGGAAAGTATGCTGGACAGTACTGTGAAGTCCACCATGCACAGGAGGACTTTTTCATAGACCCAAGTGTCTGGGCAGGACATTTTCACTGGTGGTGGTGCATCATGTACAAAATTGTATATTATATTTTTACCACAGAAATTCAGGCAAAAACTGTTGGCAGTATGGGTGATAGCATTCAAGAAACCTCCTACCTAAGCCCCAGCAACAAGGCCTGTACAAAGAGACCTGGTCATGGAACCTGAATAGATTAGTTGGCTATAAATTGGCACATGGTAGTCATAAGCTATGACTGCTAGGAGATAGGACTCATTGTAGGCTACAGCACAGGAAAAGAACTGGGCTGCACATCCAGCCAAAGACATACACTTATCTCTTGAAACATAGATGGGCAGGATTTTGGGGTTATACACTGATGTATACCAGAAGTCCATGAAAAAAATAGTCTTCCAATGAAAAATTACATGGGTGTGTGCAGGTGGGAATCAGTCTGGATTAAGATAACCAGGGTCCTGTTTCCTGACAAGATTATCAAAGAGTCAGAATTATTCCAGGTAAAGTCAGCTGCAACTGGACATCAGAGGTAGAGCCCACCAAGGTGAATTCAGTCACAATAGTGTGACTTACCATTTCCATATCCACAGAAGGAAAAACTTCAATAAGATTAAGGGTAGAAAAATGATTTAGCAAATTGCTTACTGAAAGAAGCAAAGAAGGGCATCAAGTAAGTTAAAAATTAAGAGATTTGTGGATTTTTATTCTTAACTATGTAGAATAATAGAACTTCTTAATTTATGCAAGTGACAGAGTGAACACAGGCAGAGTTCTAAAATGTTAAACCAGTGTTTGGTTTACTTTGGTGGTAGGGCTTCCAAAAGTGCAAAGAGAAGATTTCAAAGTTACTTGAGCCCAGTCTTGCCAGTTTCACACAGCATATCCTAAGCTATAACCTATTAGGCAATAGGTGAACCCAGATAAAGAAGTAGAAAAGCTCCACTCTTGAAATCAGGGCCTTTGAAGATATGGAGCCAGTTTCCCCAATAACCCTACAAATAATTGATTTTTGGCTTTTGCTACTTCTTATTTTATTTTACGCAGTAGGTCTTGCTACTAAACTGCAATGTGAGGAATCTGTGGTACAATTATTTTGCACACAGAAATCAAAATTATGAGTATAATATTGGGTCTTTAAATGGAGTGTTAAAAACTTTCACCAAATTTATTTATACTCTAGTTCCATGCATTCATTGGCACCTTGAGGATAAAATATTAAGTAAAACGAATTTTTGTTTTGAAGAGAGTATGAGAATGTCTTTGTGTTCTGTGTTTCAGAATGAAGACAGAGTTTATACAAACCATAGCTGTTCTTTCTAGAACTTCTTTTTTAGTCTTTATTTAAAAAAAATTTTTATTAGAGAATTGTGGCTATACCGAACAATCATGAAAAAAATACATTTCCAATTTATCACCCTGCTAACAGCAAGTTTCATTGATGTGGAGCATTTATTTGAATTGATGACAGCACATTTTATTACTTGTGCTATTAATTGAAGTCCATGATTTAACTAAGGCTTCACTGTGTAATGTAGCTCCATAGACTTTTTACAACAATTTTATTCTGTTAAGATATACAATCTAATATTTCCCTTTAATCACATTCTGATATATATTTCAGCACTGTTAGTTGCATTTACATTGTTGTCTATCACCAGCACCCATTACAAAAATATATACATCATTCCAAATGTACATTTTAAACCTTAACTTCCCTTTCAGCACCTCATCCCTTATATTACAGCTTGTGACTATGACTCTTCTTACTTTAATTGTTTCAAATCAGTGAGATAATACAATATATATCTTTCTGTATCTGGATTATTACACCCAACATGATGTCGTCAATGTTCATCCATGTTGTTGCATGCATGAGGACTTTATTCCTTTTTACCACTGAATAATATTTCATTGTGTGCATATACCACATTTTACTTACCCATTCATCAGTTAATGGGCACTTGAGTTACTCACATCTTCTGGTAATTGTGAATAATGCTGCCTTGAACATCAGTGTGCAAATATCTTTTTGAGCTCCTGCATTCAATGAATGTGGGTTTATACCTGTCATGGTCAGGTATGGTGGTGGTACCTGTTTGTCTGGTTGGGCAAGTGCTGGCCTGTCTGTTGCAATTCATAGAATTAGATCATGATCAGGTCAGCTGCATCCACAGCTGATTCCATTTGTAATCAGCCAAGGGGAGTGTCTTCTGCAATGAGTGATGCTCAATCTAATCACTGGAAGCCTTTTAAGGAGGATTCAGAAGAGACAGGTTTCTTCCTGCTTTGGCTGGTGAGCCTTCTACTATGGCGTTCATCCAGACCCTCCATTGGAATCACTGGCATCACAGCCTGCCCTGCAGATTTTGGACTGTGTGTTCCCATGGTCACGTAAGACAGTTTTATACATTTTCTATTTGTGACTGTTCCAGTTGATTCTGTTTCTCTAGAGAATGCTAACTAATACAATACCTAATATAGGTCATATGTTAGTTCTATACACAGCTTTCTGAGGAACTTTCAAAACTGCCTTCCACAGCATTTGCAACATTTTACATTCCCACCAATTTATGAATGTTTGTATTCATCTACTTCCTTTTCAACTTGTCTTATTTTCTGTTTTGTTTTTATAACAGCTATTGTAATGGGTGTGAAATGGGATCTCATTATGGTTTTGATTTGCATTTCTCAGATAGCTAATGCTAAGCATCTTTTCATGTTCTTTCTGAACATTGCTATAGCTTCTTTCATAGATGCCTATTCAAGTATTTTGCCTATTTTTCAATTGAGATGTCTCTTTTTGTTAAGTTGAAGGATTTCTTTAAATATATTGGATATTAATCCTTTATCAGATGTATGTTTTCCAAATATTTTCTCCATTGTGTAGGTTGTCATTTTACTTTCATGGTAAAGTCTTTTGAGGAACAAAAGTGTTTAACCTTGATGAGGCCTAATTTGCCTATTTTTTTCTTTGTTGCTTGTGCTTTGGGTAGAAGGTCTAAGAAATCATTGCAAACAGAAAGCCCTGAAGATGTTTCCTAATGTTTTCTCCTAGGATTTTGATTCTACTTCTTATATTAAGTTTTTTAATCCATTCTGAGTTAAAATTTGTATATTGTCTGAGTAGGGGGTCTTCCCTCTTTCTTTTTGTTTTTTGTGAATGGAGACCCAGTTTATTGAAGTGACCATTTGTTGAAGAGACTGTTCTTACCCAGTGGAGTGGTTATTGCCATGGTGTCAAAAATCAGATGACCATAAATGGGTGAGTTGATTTCTGCACTCTCAATTCTATTACACTGGTCTATCTATCTGCCCTTGTGCCTGTGCCATGTTGTTTTTATTCAATTTTATTGAAATATATTAACACATCACAAAGACTATCCAAGCTACACAATTGCTGGCTCAACTATCCAAGCTACACAATTGCTGGCTCACAGTGTTATCACATAGTTGTTTAATTATCACCATGATCAACTTTCGAACACTTTACTCCAAAACAGAAATAAGGATAAAAAATAAAACGCAAATCCTACCATACTCCTTACCTCTACTATTGTTGACCCACAGTATTGGTATAGTAAATTTGTTACTATTGATGAAATAATATTTAAGCTTAACTGTTATCTATGGCTCATAGTTTGCAAAAGCTATATTTTTCCCAAATATTCTTACATTATTATTATTATTTTACTTTTGTGGTAGTTCATGCAATAACTGATATACATGCATGGGTTTAAACAAGCGCTTGCAATCAAATTAACCTAAAATACATCACTATTACCTATAATCCCCAAAATGAGCTACTATCACCTCTATCCATTCCCAACCATTTAAGTTCAGCCTCATTAATAATTCTGTTTATATTAGGTAACACTATATTCTACATTTTAAGACTCTTGAGTTTACATTTTCTAGTTCATTCATATTAGTGAAATCACACAATATCTGTCCTTTTGTGTCTGGTTTATTTCACTCAGCCTAAGTCCTCAAAGCTCATCCATGTTGTCAGATGCTTCAGGTCCTCATTCCTTCTTATTGTTGCACAATATTCCATTGTATGAATGTACCACATTTTGTTTATTCACTCACCTGTTGATGGATTCTTAGATTGTTTCTATCTTTTGGCAATTGTGACTAATGCCACTATGAACATAGATGTGTAAATGTCTGTTCATATCCCTGTTTTCAGATTTTCTGAGTGTAAACTGAGAAGCAGAATTGCTGGGTCATAGGGCAACTCAATATTTAGCTTTCTGAGCCACTTCTAAGCTGTATTCCACAGTGGCTGTACCATTTTACATTCTCACAATCTGTGAAAAAAGTATTTCTATTTTTCCACATCCTCTTCAAAATTTGTAGTTTCCTATTTGTTTAATAATGGCCATTCTTAGAGGTGTGAGAATATACCTCCTTATGGGTTTGAACTGCATTTCCCTAATAGCTAATGAAGATGAAGATCTTTTCATGTGCCTTTTAGGCATTTATATTTCCTCTTTAGAGTAATATCTATTCATATATTTTGTCCATTTTATAATTGGGTTGATTGTCCTTTTATTGTTGAGTTGTAGGATTTCTTTATATATTTTGGATATTAAAACCTTATGAGATATATGGTTACCAAATATTCTCTCCAATTGAGTTAGCTGTCTCTTCATCTATTTGACAAAATCCTTTCAACACAGAAGTGCTTAGTCTTGAGGAGTTCCCATTTATCTATTTTTTTTTCATTGCTTGTGCTTTGGGTGTTAGGTCTAAGAGATTGCCTTCTATCACTAGGTCTTGAAGATATTTCTTTGTATTTTTTTCTAGGAGTTTTATACTACTGGCTCTTATATTTAGGTCTTTTATCCACTTTGAATTAATTTTTGGATAGGGTGTGAGGTAGGGGTCCTCTTTCATTCCTTTGGATATGAATATCCAGTTCTCCCAACCCCATTTATTGAAGGGACTGTTTTGTCCCAATTTAGGGGATTTGATGGCCTTGTCAAAAATCCATTGACAAAAAAAAATCCATTGACCATAGATCTTAGGGGTCTATTTCTGAACTCTCAATTTAATTCCATTGATCAGTATGTCTATCTTTGTGTAATACCATGCTGTTTTGATCAATGTGGCTTTTTAATAAGCTTTAAAGTCAGGAAGTGTAAGTCCTCCAACTTCATTCCTCTTTTGATTTTGGTTATCCAGTAGCCCTTTCCCTTCCAAATAAATTGAATAACTAACTTCCAATTCTGCAAACTAGTTTGTTGAAATTTTGATTGGTATTTCATTGACTCTTAAGTCACTTTGACATCTTAACATTTAGCCTTCCTATCCATAAACACAGAATGTCTTTCCACCTACTTTGTTCTTCTTTGATTACGTTTAGCTATGTTTTATAGTTTTCTTTGAACAGATCTTTTACATACTTTGTTAATTTTATTCATAGATACTTGATTATTTTAGTTGCTATGTGAATAGAATTTTTTCCCTAATTGGTTCCTTGGATAGGTCATTATTAGCGTACAGAAACACTATTAATTTTGTTCATTAATTTTTTATCCTTCCACTTTGCTGAATTTATTTGTGGGCACATGTAGATTTATTGTTAATTTCTCAAAACTTTCCAAATATATGATCATGTCATCTGCAAACAATGAGAGTTTTATTCTTTTCCAATTTGGATGCCTCTTATGCATCTTTCTTTCCTAATTGTTCTAGGTAAAAATTTTAGCACAACTTTGAAGAACAGTGATGACAGTGGGCATCCTTGCCTCATTCGCAATGTTGGAGGAAGTTTCCACTCTCTCAGCATTAATAATGATACTGGTGGTGGGATTTTCATTTATGTCCTTTATCATTTGAGATAGTTTTCTTTGATTGCTGACTTTTGGAGTGTTTTTATCAGAAATGATGCTGAATTTTGTTGAATGCCTTTTCTGCATCAATTGTGATGCTCCTGTGATTATTCCTTTTCAATTTGTCAATGTGTTGCATTGACTGATTTCCTTGTGTGGAACTATCCTTGCATGTTGGAATATTACCCCACTTGGCCATGGTGAATAATTCTTTTAATGCACCATTGGATTAAATTTGCAAATACTTTGTTGAGAATTTTTTGATCTAGGGTTTTTGCATCCAGGGTTCTTCAGTCACATGGGAAGGCACATGATGATATCTGCTGAACCTTCTCTCTTAGCTTCTGTTTTCAATGGCTGTCTCCAAAATGTCTCTGGACATTTCTTTCTCTCTTAGGTTACCATGAAGCATTTCCATTCCCCTGCAGGCACATTTTTTGTAAAGGGGAATTTAATATGTCATAAGTTTACAGTTCTAAGCATATAAAATTGCTAAAACTAAGGTATCTAGGGAAAGATACTTTAATTCAAAGAAGACTGACTGGTCTGGAACAGCTTTGTCAGCTGGAAAGTCACATCACTGACATTTGCTGGACCCTTGGTCCTGAGCTCCATTGCTTTCAGTCTCTGTCCATGTGGAAGTTTCTCACTTTTCTTCTCTGGATATGGCTTTCATCCCTTGGCTTCCCTTGGTTCTCTACAGGTTCTTGAGGGCTTACTATCTCATGGTGATATTTTCTGGGTTCCAAGCATCTCCAAACATCTGTGTCTCTGTTCTCCACATGCTAACATCTGTGTCAACTCTACTATGAAGTTTGTGCCAGCACTGAGGTTTCTGTTGTTTCTGTCAATTTTGTTGCTTTTCTCTCATGAGATTTTTAACCTCTTCACAAAGACTCCAACAAGGGGATTATCACCCAACTGGAACAGGCTGGGTCATATCTCCATGTAAACAACCTAACCAAAGGGTCATATTCACAACAGGTATGCAACCACAAGAATGGATTAAAATAACAAAGTTTTTTCTGGAGTACATAATAGATTCAAACCAGCACATTTTACCCTCAGAACCACAAAAAGACATGTTTTTTTCCATATGCAAGACACATTAATTCTATTACAATGCTACAAAAGTTTAAATCATCTCAATAATGATAAATAAGTACAAAGGCTCATCAAAATCAGTTACAAGCTTGGGCTATTCTAAGGCAATTTTCCTCTGGCTGTGGACCTGTGAAACTCAGAACAAGTTAAATTTGTTTCCAATATACAAAGGAGAGACATTCATAGGATAGATGTTCCCATTGCCAGAAGGAGAAATTGAAAGGAAAATAAGGGTCACAGGACCCAAACTGTTCCTAAAATCTATGGGACATGCTTCATTACCTTTTGAGATCTGAGAGTCATTTATAGAATGACATTTTATCTTTGGAGTTTGAAAGAGTGTCAGTCCCACATTTTTCAAGGGTGAGTGCCATGGCCGTGTACCCTCCAAACACTGGGGTAAGAATTCCAATATCTCCAGGCCTTGGGGAGACCACCATGTTCTTGGCACCATGGTACTTAACCATGTGGGCAGCTGAACACTCTACCATCTCTGAGGCACAGGGTCATCCCTTTCATTCAGTGGTGTGGTAGCCATGTTTTCTTCAATCCCCTGGGAATGTGCTTAACCTTCTCTGAGGCCAGAGGCAACAAAACTCTTCTTGAACAAGGGGGCAGCAAAGTTTCCCTCTGTAACTTACTGAGCAAAATCACCTTTTCCACATGCCTTGTTGGGGCCACTCTTCTGAACTATGGGTTCTTAGCTTCAGACCTGGGCTTCCATGGTTATACATTTAAAGTCATTTCTCCTGCAATCTGTCTCTTTTCAGTCCCTTTTAGTACTGTCCAGATTGGAAGTGGTTCTGGTCATGCAGATCCCACAACAAACTTGTCAGTTTTCATGCAGAATGCAGGAATGCAATCATCAGACAGTAGGACATACCACAAATCCTTCCTGGATAATTGCATTTCCAATCCTGACTCCCACTGACATGGCTGACTGGTATTTCCTTGTTCACTTAAATACATACATGGGACACTAGCCATTGGAGTCTTTCTTTCTGAAAGCCCAGAATTTTGCAGATCCTCAATTTCTGATTTCTTTGTATCCAAGGGTTCAGTTCTCATCTCATCCCTTTCCTTTAGTATTTTTCTATAAGCTGAAAGGAGAAGCCAGGAAACATTTTCCATATACACTGGACATTTCCTCAGTCAGATAGTCCAGCTCATCATTTTCAAATTCTCCCTTTCATGCAAAACCAGGACTCAATTTTGTCAAATTCTCTTCCATTTTCTTCCATTTTAAAACAAGGGTCACTTTATGTCTAGCTTTCAATGATACATTCATCATTTCTGTCTAAGCCCTCATTGCAAGTGCCTTTAGAGTTCATATTTCTACAAATAGTCTCTTCAAAGCAGTCTGTGACCTTCCTATTAAGCATATCAAAATTCTTGCAGAATATTCCTCTTATCTATTTATAAAGTCATTCCAACATTGTTGGTATTTTCAAATTGCAGCAAACCACTTGTTGGATACCAAAATCTGTTTGGGTTTGCTAAAGCTGCTGGAATGCAATATACCAAAAATGGGTTGGTTTTTACAAAAGGGGTTTTTAGGTTACAAATGTACAGTTTGTTCTAAGCCCATAAAAACGTCCAAACTAATTCATCAACAAGAAGATACCCTCACTGAAGGAAGTCCATAGCATCCTGGATTCCTCTGTCACATGGGAAGGTACATTATGACCTCTACTGGACTTTTTCTTCCTGTTTCTGTTTTCAATAGCAGGCATTTTTTTCTCTGTCTCCAAATGTCTCTGAGCTTTGGGCTCTCTGTGTACTCTAGTAAAGGACTCCAGTAAAGGATTAAAGCCTGCAATGAATTGGGTGGGTCATATCTGTATGGAAACAACCTGATTAAAAGGTCTCACATACAATAGGTCTGGATCCACAAGAATATATTAGAAGAACATGGCTTTTCTGGGGTACATAAAATTTCAAACAAGCATATTAGTATTTTGTTGAAGATTTTCTTCCATCATTAATCATATGAGATATCAGTTGTAATTTTATTTTCCTGTAGTATATTTATCATGCTTTTGATTGAAGGTGGTGTTGGCATCATAGAATGAGTTAAGAAGTGTCCCATCCTCTTCAAGTTTTTGGAAGAGTTTGAGAAAATTTGGAGTTATGTCCACTTGGAATAATTGTTAGAATTCCCTAATGAAGCCACTGGCTCTGAGTTCTTATTTGATGGGACGTTTTTGATTACTGACTGTTCTAGTTTGCTAGCTGTCAGAAGGCAATATACCAGAATCAGAATGTCTTTTAGAAAGGGGAATTTAATATGTTGCTAGTTTACAGTTCTAAGGCTGAGAAAATGTCCAATTAAAACAAGTCTATAGAAATGTCCAATCAAAGGCATCCAAGGAACGATACCTTGGTTCAAGAAGGCTGATGATATTCAGGGTTTCTCTCTCATCTGGAAAGGCACATGGTGAACACAATCACAGTTTCTCTCTTGGCTGGAAGTGCACATGGCAAGTGAGGCATCATCTGCTACTTTCTCTCCTGGTTTCCTGATTCATGAAGCGCCCCAGGAGATGTTTTCTTTCTTCATCTCCAAAGGTCATTAGCTTGTGGGATCTCTGCTTCTCATGGCTATGTCATTCTTCTCTGCTCTCTCTGAATCTCCTTCATTCTCCAAAATGTTTCCTCTTTTATAGGACTCCAGAAACTTCTCAAGATGCACCCAAATGGGTGGAGACATATCATCACCTAATCCAATTTAACAACCACTCTTGATTGGGTTACATCTCCAGGGACATGATCTAATTACAGATTTAAACATACAATATTAAATAGGTATTATTCTGCCTTTATGAAATGGGATTTTGATTAAACATGGTTTTTCTAAGGGACATACATCCTTTCAAACCAGCACACTGACTCAATCTCTTTGGTTGTAATCAGTTTATTGAGATCTTCTATTTCTTCTTGTTCAATATAGGTAATTTGTATGTTTCTAAGAATCTGTCCATTTCATCTAGGTAACTAGTTTATTGGCATACAGTTTTGCATAGAATCCTCTTATGGTCTTTATTTTTCAGTGAGATCAGTATTAATTTCCATTTATGATTTTTGTTATTTGTATCATCTCTCCATTTTTTAGTCAGTCTAGCTATAGTTTTGCTGATTTTATTGGTCTTTTCAGGGATGAACTTTTGGTTTTGATGATTCTCTCTATAGTTTTTGTGTTTTCCATTTCATTTATCTCTGCTCTAGTCTTTATTTCCTTTCTTTTGCTCATCTTGGATTTTGTTTATTCTTCTTTTTCTAGTTCTTCCAGTTTTTGAGGTTAGGAGAGAGAAAATTACCAGAGGTATTCTAATGAATTTTTACTTGGACTACATATCCTTCTCATTAATGCATAGATATAAAGTTGCCTGCATGCCCTGTTGGATTTGAGAGGTTTGGTAAGCTCACTCCCGACATAACACCTCCTCTCCACGTAGATGGGACACCTTTGTTTACCAGAATATTTCCTTAAGGTGTAATTTCTTCTTAGAGTGATTATACAAATATAAGCTGACTTCTTAGCTCTCTTCCACTATGCAAGGTATAATGCACCTGCTGAATATAGCATTCACTCTACAACTTTAATTTTGAACTATAGACTAATTATAAATGTCCAATATCATCATAAAGTGATATGAAATTACACTCTATCCCTCTCACAGAGCTACTATCCTACAAACCAACAATGTAGATATTGAAATATTTTAGAACATTGAAAATACTGAACCAATCAAAAATTTACCATATTAGCCCACTCTAAGGACTAATATGGTCTCTTCAAGATAAAAAGGGAGACAACAGTGGGTTTATGAAGAGAAAACATCCACATGTCCATCTCAATTATACAATGAGTTCTCTATTTCATGAAAAGAGGAAATAAGACCTGGAAAGAGGACATGTGGAAAACCTTAGCTGTCTTCATTAAATATTATTAGTAAGACAAAAAGTATCTTGCTCAATTATATTATGATTTGATGACAAGAAGAAAGCATCTTTTATTTTATCCATATTGTGACTTACTTCCCTTTTCTCTCTAGTTAACTTAATGTAGTGTTTATTGTGATGAACATAAATAGTGACCTCATTTGAAATTTAGAAAATCTTGAACTTACCACATTAGCTTGTAATACAAAGATTACTCATTCAAATTACTCCACTAAACTCTTCTTTCTTGTAATGATAATCCTGGAAGAACCAATAAGTTTGGGGATCATTTGAGATATACCGCTGAATGTAAACAGTATCTTTCAGTGCTGTCCTGGTGTGAGGAAGCAAATTATAATTTTCACATAACTTTCTGGAATGAAGTAGGGAGCGATCATTCATCCTGTATATAATAAGTCCGATAAAACTAAAAAAAAATGAGTGTTTAATTTGCATTTCATCTATTAATGCACATGAATAAAAATCAACAGACATTAAATAAAAACCTAAATGCATGAGCCCACATCAAATATCTCAAAAATTATTTGTAGCTCACACTAAAAATGATAACAATGATCAGTCAAAAACATAAACATTCAATTCTATAACATATTACTCCCACTTCATGAAACTGTCTCACTTTACAACCATGAAATTGAGAAACAGTGATTTTATAGATTAGCCCAAAGCTATAACCATAGCCCATATGGTTAGTGTAAAGTTCATATTTATGCCAGATCATAAGAATGTTTGTTCATTCATATCATACAGAGCTCATTAAGCAATTTCTCTGTGTCTGAGGCTGTATAAAAGATAATAAAGGAGACACAACTATGAGGCAAAATAAGAACTTCAGTTAGGTTCATAATGGTAAAGAAACAAGGTCAGAACAGAGGTTTTTGTATTTTTATACAAACAAACAACTGATGCTATTTGTCACCTAAAGCAAGGTATTTGAATCCATAAAACCAAATTTCTAATCTATGAAATAGGGAGAATTCTGTCTCCTTCATAAGGTTATTTTAATGTTTAAATTTGATAACATATATAAAAGGCTCCCATAGATGTCTAATGAAATCATCAAAATAAAAGAAAAAGAAATAACATTATAAAATTAGTAATAAAAATAAATACAATAAAGAGGTAGAAATAGGGTGAAAGAAAGATACAGTGCCTGTCCATGTGAAGCTTACATCAACAAGAGAGATGATCAAATAGATATACAAATTTATAGTTAAACATTATGACAAGTACCATGGAGGAATATTATGAGGTGTCATTACATCATACTAGAAGGCCTGACATAGTGAGGGATCTTAGGGAAGATGTATCTTAGATGACATTTAGCTTGAAGAGTAATAAGTAGGGCTCAAAATCAATGTGGGTGAGGAGGGTGGGGTGACAGGCTGCTTGCAGGATAGAAAAAAATTGGTCTTGAAGAGGCTATATCAAGTGCCAATCACAAAAGTGAGAAAAGTCATTGTGTATTGGACAGCATGAAAAAATTAGAGTGGCTGGACTTCAGAAAAGTAAATAAAGCCAGATTGGTAAGGTGAGGTGGGCAGGATCAGACAAGACAGGGACTGGGTAACTCATGTTAAAGATATTTGAGTATTATCTAAGAGCTATAAGGAGCCACTGAACTGTTATAATAAGAGGCATGGTATGGTTCAAAGTAGATTACACTGGTAAATAGCTGCAAGTTATCCAAGGAAAGCTTTCAGGAAGATGGACATTGGTGCATTTGCTTTCTCAAAGGGAACTGACCACCTCCTCAATTACAAGATTCTGGGCTGTAAAATGGCTTAGGGCAGAGAATTTTATTGTAATATCATATTAGGACCACTCAAGTGAGTTTTCAGCTAAATAAAATGAATTGTTTCTTCATTACAAGAAGAGTAATATATGTGTTAGTTTCCCACCTAATACCTTAGGACCCACTAGATCCAAGACCTATTCTCACAAATGTCTGCACATACACAAAAATACAATAAAAAATGTTTGGAACAGCACCATAACATTGTGGTTTATATTGGTAATTGCTTCCCTCTTGTCTTGGAGTTACACCCTGCCTACTGGGTTTAACATCTCTGGCAGTTCAATTCCACTGCAGCATCTCATCACCTCCAATATGCTTGTGGTAATCATGGCAAAGAAGAACAAGTGATGACTCCAGTAATAATGCATTTCTTAATGCCTGGGTGAAAATAGTGTCACAGCAGTCTTAGAGCAACAAGATGAAGGGTTTGATAGATATGATTATGGAGTGGCAGAGCAGATTACACATAATGGAACACTTTCAAAATCTCAATTGTCCTACACTTTAGACTTTCAAGATGTGATCAAGAAAAGCTTTCAGTAAGGGCAATCCCTTATTGCTGAAGATGGTGGGAAAGAACTACATTTTATGGCAAAGAAGCTTATGGAGAATTGAGTTTCAACAGTCTCAAGCTGTCTTTCTCTGGCCAAAAGCCCCCATCCTAGATCTTAAGGTCTCACTTCTTTCTGGTGGTACTCTTCTCTATTCATTACCAATAATCAATATGAACTATTTATTCGAACTGCAATTCTGCAATCTCAAAAATCACATGTCCTTTGTCCTTATCAATTTCTTCTTTGGGACTATAGGAGATGAAAGACTCCTTCTAAAATCCAATGTAAACACTGGCTGCCTGTTTGTATATACAAGTGGATATAGACTGTTTTCAATGTCAGGAGATTTAATGGCCTATGCAGATTTATAATTTCTGTTTTCATGCCTCTTTGTTGTAGACATTTGAGATCTCAATACTTTGTTCACCAACCGGTACTAAATACCAAGAAACCATGAAGATCTAGGCACAGAGGTTACCATAATCACATTTCTAAACCCAGCAAGGTGCTCATCTGTCTATTCATCAAATATGTGAGTATTTTTAATTCATTGGAATATTTATGATCTGGAACTACATCTAGGATCAGTTTGAGTTATCAACCTAGCAAGTAAAGATATCTCACCTTAGATGTGTAATTTTAAGAGGGTTTATTATCATCCTTTACAAAGGAATGCATATGCTGTGGAGGAATCCCAAGAAATAGTGTAATAATCCCAGGACTGCCACTTCTGAGAACTGTTACTACATCTAGCACTGAAGAAAGAAGAGTGAGTGATAAATGGAATGGAGAAAAAATTTTGGTAAATGATGGTCTGGTGGGAGGTATGGTCTCTGTCCAAGGATACAACAAACTTGTGGCAGACTTCAAGGGAAGTAACTGGCATAGACATTCTGTCCTTACTTTTGTCATTGCCTCTAAACATTGTCAAACCCAGTTAAGAATTCCTTGAACAAACCATCACTATAACAAACACAAGCATACTAGGTCTGCAGAGCAAAGAGAAAGTTAGAAAAGACTGGAGAATAAAATTAGATGGGCACATGGATCCCTGATGAATGCAAATGGCTGAAGGATGTACTGAGAAGTAGATTGGTAAATGATGATGTATACTTATGTTCTAGTTTGCTAGTTTCTGAAATGCAGTATACCAGAAACAGAATGACTTTCTAAAAGGGGAATTTAATAAGTTGCTAGTTTACAATTCTAAGGCTGAGAAAATATTCTAATTAAAACATGTCTATAGAAATGTCCAATTAAAGACATCCAGAGAAAGATACCTTGGCTCAAGAAGACAGATGAAGTTCAGGGTTTCTCCCTCAAATGAGAATGTTCATGGCAAACACAGTCAGAGTTTCTCTCTTGGCTGGAAGGGCATGTGGCAAACACAGCATCATCTGCTAGCTTTCTCTCCTGGCTTCCTGTTTTATGAAGCTCCCCAGGAGGCATTTTCCTTCATCTCCAAAGTTTGCTGGCTGATGAACTCTCGGCTTCATGGTGTTACAGCATTCTCTGCCCTCTCTGAATCTCTCTCATTCTCCAAAATGTTTCCTCTTTTATAGGATTCCAGTAAACTTATAAAGACACACCCAAACAGGTGGAGGCAAGTCTCCACCTAATCCAGTTTAACAACCACTCTTGATTGAGTCACATCTCCAGGGAAATAATCTAATTACAGTTTCAAATATATTACTGAATAAGGATTAGAAGAAATAGCTGCCTTTACAAAATGGGATTAGGATTAAAACATGACTATTCTAGGCTACATACATCCTTTCAAAATAGCACAACTTATGATGAATGTTGTGCTGCTACAAAAAAGGAATGAAGTTGTGAGACAAGCAATAATGTGAACGAAAATGTGGGAAATTTGGTGAGGTAAAATAAGCCAGAAACAAAAGAACAATGATATGGTCTCCTTTAGAAAATGCTTACAAGAAAACAGGGTTCTATATTGTAAGCTTTTATAGCAGACACATTTAGTCTGGAGTGATAATTATTATTTCTGGATTTCAAGAGGCTATTTTATGTATATTTATATATAATCTTACACTTAGAGATAGGAATGAAGTTGATCAGTTGGGGTTAAAGTAATTCAGAACACAGGTGTAAAGAAGACCATGTTCATGTTTTAGAACCACACATACTCTTTGAGACCAAAAGAAGAAAGATTTATTTGTTCTGCAACTAAAATTTTTCTGTAGCACATAATCTAATTCAACCTATATGTATATTTCATATGAACAATTGAAACACAAGGAGCCCAGAATAAGAAAAGGTCCTTTAATTCTGTATAACTTAAAATAATGTCTGGGTGCAACCTAGAATATATTAAGCAGATAATCAAAAAGTATTGACAAAGTCCCTTGAGGGATGGGAGAAAAAAATATGGAATTGTTAAACTTTATCATCAGAAAATCTCCTGATACTGGGTCAAACTTTAGGGACACCCAAATCAATAGGCCATACCCTTGATGTTGAGAAACTTATGTAGGTAGTGAAGATGTTGAGCCTACATATAGATATGTCTGAGTTACTTCTGGAAGACCTCCTTTGTTGCTTAGATGTGGCCTCATTCTAAGCCCAACAGTCCAATGTTGCAAGTAAAATTAGTGTCCTTCCCCCTACATGGGACATGACATCAAGGGGTGAAAGTCTCCCTGGAGATATGGAAGATGACTCCCAGGCATAAATCTGGTCCTGGCACCATGGTATCAACAATTCCATCCTAACCAAAAGGGAAAAGTATCAGTGGCAGTGAGATATCTATTAGAGTGAAGAGGCTACTCTGGAGGTTGCTTTTATGCAAGTTTCAGTTAGACATTACTACCTATCATAACCTGCCAAACCCCAACCAGGACTATTCCAGCCAATACTAAAGAACACCTAGGGCAATATATAAGTTTCCACAAGGGTTCCAAGGATTAGAATAACTTTCTGGAAATCTGCAGCCTCCAGATAAGACCCTGGACCAGATAAGTCTTGAAACCTAGAGGGTCCAGCCTCTTCAGAACATCAGATAGGTACATCTCCCTAACCCATATATGTTACAGACCCTTCCAATATGAAAAAAGTTGTAATGGCCATAGCCCCAACACCCCTAAAGAGAGGGATAGAAAGATCAAAGGTGATGGTGGAGTTATACAGGTAAAATGGGATTTAACAAGTGAATAAAATTGCTGAATCATTAAATTGATATCTCTTTTAGTCTCCAGCATCTTAGAGCAGCTAGAAGTAAAAACCTAAAATTGTGGAATTGTAACTCATGTCAAACTCTGAAATATTTTCTACAACTAATTGTGGTGCTGTGCTTTGAAATTTATTGCTTTTTTGATTCATGTTGTTTTTCACAAAAAAGAAAAAGTCAATTGTGGTGATAATATATTTAAGCTTTCTAGCCTCCTATATTATGAAGTATCTAGATGGAAAAATCTGAGAGGATCGTATGGTAGACCATGACAAACTCTGGGATCTGTCCTGTTCCTACTTATTGAAGAGTGCTTTGAAAACTATCGCTTTTTTATTTGTTTGCTTTGTACATATGTTTTACTATACAATAAAAAAGTTTAAAAAGTAGATGGGTCATTGGAAGCTATCAAGCATAAGATAGTCAATAAGAATTTATGTTCAACTAACAGTGTTCAATATGTATTGCATATCTTATAGATTAAGTTTACACATATCTTTCATTTAACATCTTTACAACCCAAAATGGAATGTGAAAATAATGACTGATTACAGTTTTCACAAGGAATCACAGTAACCAAAATTCTGTTCTCCATCTTATTAACAAGGTGCTGTTTTTCAACAACCAATTAAAAAAATTGTTTAGTCTTTCTGCAGACTATGAAATTCTGAGGGGCTACAACCCTCAGGATCCAGAAACTGATATAAAAAAAATTGTGACCAATAGATTGGGTCATTTAGGATGATGGTGTTACTCAAACTTTTAGGTAAATTTCCTAATTCTGATAGTAGAGGTAGATTGAAAATTCTATTTCATGATGACAACCTTCCTTTTGACTTTTACGTGTTAAGTTATGTTAAATTCTGTGATGGTTAGGCTTATATGTCAACTTGGCTAGGTGATGGTGTCCAGTTGTCTGGTCAAGCAAGCACTGGCCTAACCACTGCTGTAAGGACAATCCATGGCTGGTTTATTAAATCATCAGTCAGTTGGTGCATCTATGGCTGATTATGTCTATGATCAACTAAGAGAGAGCCTTCTGCAATGAGTTAATCCAATCAACTTGATTTAATCTGATCTGTTGAAGAATTTTGAGGGAGAAGAGAGAACTTTCACTTCTGTAGCCAGCCAGCCTCTCCTGGAAAGTTCATAGACAGTCTTCATTAGAATTACCAGCTTCTGACTTGCCATAAGGAATTTGGATTTGTGCATCCCCACAGTTGGGTGAGACACTTTTATAAAATCTCATATTTACATATATCTCCTGTTGGTTATGTTTCTCTTTGGAGCCCTGATTACTACAAGAGTTAAAAGGGCCTCTTTCAAATATCTTCACCATCAAACTAGAGAAGATTCTATATTGGCTTACAGAATAAAAATGACGTATTTTTTTCAGGTTTGTTCAAACAATAAAATTAATAATTAGGGAGGAAAAGGGGGAGATAACATAAACAGCTAAAAATAAACAAACTTCAGTAACTACTTTACAAAGGAAACTACCATTGTGAATACCTCAAGAGCAAAAGAAGTAGTAAGTGATATAGCAGAGACTAAGAGATAAAAGACATCAAGAAATATTTAATATATTCCTTTTGATACATTTTTAGAAAGCAGGAAGGTGCTTCATATAAGATGTGCAGACAAGAGAAGAATTAGAAGGGATAATGCCAGCTGCTTCACACACACTGTCATGTTACCATGGTCTCCTGGTTGTGATTAAGAAATAAAGAACTTGTGGTAGTTAGATTCAGTTGTCAACTTGGCCAGGTGAAGGCATCTACTTCCATTGCTGTGGACATGAGCCAATGGTACATGAACCTCATCTGTTGCTGTTTACAACTGCAGTTGGCTAGGAGGCATGCCTACTGCAATGAATGATGTTTGACTTAATTGGCTGGTGCTTAAATGAGAGAGTGCAACATAGCACAGCCCAAGCAGCTCAGTATACCTCATCTCAGCACTTGCAACTCACCCCAGGCCTTTGGAGGTGCAGAAACATATCACCCCAGGGAAGGTTGTTGGAACCGAGTCCTGGAGAGAAGGCTCACAGAAAACACCGTGTGCCTTCCCATGTAAGAAAGAACCTCAGTTGACAGTTAGCTGCCTTTCCTCTGAAGAACTAATGAAATAAATCCCCTTTTATTAAAAGCCCATCTGTCTCTGATGTTTGCAGCTAGCAAACTAGAACAGAACTCAAATTTGCAATCCCTTCATTCAACTTATACTTGTGTTTTTCATGAAC
>PVIY010045560.1:0-18993 GCA_004026745.1 Myrmecophaga tridactyla | reverse complement strand
TAGACTGTAAGCTCTCTATTTTGTGTCAGATGCAGGGTTTGGAGTGTAGACTGTAAGCTCTCTATTTTGTGTCAGATGCAGGGTTTGGAGTGTAGACTGTAAGCTTTCTATCAGTGTTGAGCTTGGCTTCTGAAGATAAGATACTCTTGCTGTGTGTTTTCTAGAAAATGATTCTTTACATTGAATCAATCTTAAGAATTTCTTAATGCTTGTACTTTGTCCGAAAGATAAAATCTCTTTCCCCTGGCTGTTTCCCACCAAACTAGTTCCCCACCCGGAGGTAACCACTGTTTGCAGTTTGATATGCTGAATCAGAGTTTAGTTAACTAAGTTACTAGGCTTTTAGAGCAAGAGAGTGTTCCCTAGATGTCCTTGGAGGTGCCCAGTAACCTTTCATGCGTTCAGGACCCGCGCAGCTCTGCCCCATGACGCGGCTGTTGGAGGAAGCGCCCGGGGGAATGCATGCTGTGACTGCGATTCATATGAAGTCACAAACAGGTGGAAATAAATATCGCTGTTTAGGGATGCTCACGCAGGTGATAAAATTGTAAGTGAGAACCTAGGAGAATACATAACATTAGGCTAGTCTTTGCGTGGAGTAGGGTAAGGGGGTCCTGCTCCACAAGGGATCCAGGAAAGGGGGTTTCTGGGGTGCCGGTGGTCTGAATTCCTGGCCGGGGTGGTGGCTGCACTTGTCTTTGGTGTATAACTTTATTAAATTGTGTGTAGAAATGTTGTTCCCATTTTGCACGTGTGTTATGTATTTCACAGTAAAGAATTTTGGGGAGAAACGGAGAGCCTGACACTTCGAGTGGATCTGCCAGCGGCACACATTGTGCGGCAGGCAAAGCTGCGGGCCAAGGACCTTTTTTCAAAATACTTTGGGGGGAATGCTCGGACTCCCTTAGTCTTTACGTCGGGCTTTCCTGGAGGGAGGTTATCTAAAGTGCAGTAATGGGTCCGGGGGTTGTGCCGGCCACAGGGCGGCAGGAGGAGAAGCCCGCCCAGCTCTGCTGCAGCAGGGCCCAGCGGGAAGGCGTCTGCGCACAGGCGGGCCGGTGACCCTCGTCCCTTACCCAGTGAATTATCTTCACCTGCCGACTCAGCCCTTCGTCCAGGCTGGGGTGGACTTCCTGCTGGTGCTCCCACCTCAGGGAGGCTGACAGTGGCCTTTGCGGATCCAGGAAGGCCTGCCTGCGTGCGCGTCTTTATCTCAGCAGGACGCGCTGCTGGCCTGCCTTCTGGGTTACTCGAGGAAGCGGGAGGCTTCAGGGAAGTTTCTGCAGAGGCTGGAAGGCGTCATATCTCTGTGTGTGTGTGTTTCCCCGGAGTGGACACTTCCTGTCCTCCACCCTGTCTGCTGAGTGAGCCCTGTGTCGGCCCCTCTGTGCTCGTGGGCTGGACAGGCTGAGCTGACAGCAAACCCTTTGCACACCGGGCTCCGTGGGCGCCCCTTCACATGAGAGAACTTAGTCCCCACGATGCTGGGGCGTGAGCCTTCTTCTCGTCCTTATTCACAGAGAAGGGGAAGAAGCACACGGAGGGCCTGGCACTTGCCAGACAGCTGGAACTTGCCAGAGCTGGGGTTCCCACCCAGCAGGCCTGCCGCCACTGCCCAGTGGGTCCGTGTGACTCCTTGCTCCAGGCGACTTAGGCTAGCGTTTGGTACCTCGCATTTTTTGTATTGAGGTGAAACTGACGTAACCTAAAATTCACCATTTTGAAGTGACTTATTCTGTGGCTTTTAGTACACTCACCGTGTTGTGCGGCCACCTCTGTCTAGTTCCAAAGCCGTGTGCCCCCTGAGCAGCTGCTCTCCTTCCTCCAGCTCCCCACCCCTTTCCAGGGCCCTTGTTCTGTCTGCGTGGTTTTTCCTGTCCTGGGTGTTGCCTGCGGATCGAATCACACAGGACGTGGGCTTTGGGCTGTCAGCTTTCACTGTGTTTTCGAGGTCCAGCCACTCTTTCCAGCATCTGTGAATCTCCTCTTAGGGTTTTCTCGTCTTAACAAACATTCCTAGACATGGAATTTTCCTCTCTGACGGTCTTTCTTACAGCGAGGTGCTTATATGACCGTTATAAATACTACCCAAGACCACTGGGAGATGTGTTCATCCTTTCTGGAAAAGGAATGCGTTTAAACATAACCAGCAGGACACGCGCGTGTTGCACGTGCAAAAGTAGTTGTGGGAGAAGGGTTACTTGTGCAGTTGGAGCCTGGGTTTGAGCTGTGTGACAGGTGTACCGACAGTACTTGGTTCAACCTGGGGAGCTGGCTGGAGGACTGAGTTGGTTTCCAGATGAGCTAATGGAATCTCTCCTGGGGTTTCCAGCTCTCAAAAAAAAGAAAACCCACGTCGCTCCGAAAATTCTGGGAAGCACAGGCCATGCTTCCCTTCAGCCCTGAAGTTGCTGAGATGTGCTGCTGTTGTCGGGCGACGGCGTGGTGTGTGGTGTACAGCCACCACGTGAAACGCTGTCCTGTTGCCCAGAAACCTTGCGTTCCAAATTCAGTGCGTGTTTAGTAGTGGGGGGAAAACTGACTAAGTCTTTTTCTTGCCGCGATATTTTTCACAGTTCTAATCCATTCACACTGACTTCCTAGGTATTACTTTTTCTGGTTGGTTACTTGCCTTCCTCTTTCCCTCCTACAGGCAGCTGGAAGGCAGGGACCTTCTCATTCTTTTGATCCCTACTGTTGGTAAATGAGTGTTTGTTTAAATGGGTTGGATTGCTGTTCCACTTGGCTTATGATGCTGGATTAATTTTGGGAATTTTATTTAGAGGTACTGATTTGGTTGCTAAGGCACATCTCTGTCTAACCTTTATTATGGTGGAGGCAGACTTACTTAGTCCTGTCAGATGCTGTTCTGGTTTACTAGCTGCCGGAATGCAATATACCAGAAATGGAATGGCTTTTAGAAAGGGGAATTTAATGAGTTGCTAGTTTACAGTTTTAAGGCCAAGAAAATGTCCCAACTAGAACAAGTCTCTAGAAATGTCCCATCAAAGGCATCCAGGGAAAGATACCTTGGTTCGGGAAGGCCGATGAAGTTCAGGGTTTCTTTCTCAGGTGAGAAGGCACATGGCATACATGGTCAGGGTTCCTCTGTCGGCTGGAAGGGCACATGGCGAGCACGGCGTCATCTGCTAGCTTTCTCTCCTGGCTTCCTGCTTCATGAAGCTCCCCGGGAGGCGTTTTCCTTCTTCATCTCCAAAGGCTGCTGGCAAGTGGACTCTGCTTCATGGTGCTGCAGCATTCTCTGCTTTCTCCGAATCTCTCACATTCTCCAAAATGTTTCCTCTTTTATAGGACTCCAGTAAACTAATCAAGACCTACCTGAATGGGTGGAGACACGCCTCCAGCTAATCCAGTTTAGCAACCACTCTTGATTAAATCACATCTGGGGGGGGGATCTAATTACAGTTTCAAGCATACAGTACTGAATAGGGATTAGAAGAAACGGCTGCCTTTACAGAATGGGATTAGGATTAAAGCATGGCTTTTCTAGGGTATATACATCCTTTCAAAACTGGCACAGATACTTTGGAATGTTTTAACTTGCATGTCGTGAGATTCTAGAAAACCTGAGTTAAAAACAAACAGACTCACAAAAGTCCAAAACATTGAATTTAGTTAACTAGAGAAGAGGCTCGTTTTGGATCTTTGAACTCTGCCTTTATAAATTAGTCCAAGATTCTCCAAATGTGCTAACATAGTATTCCTTCTAAACTCTGGAAAAAATCATTTGGCTCCCCAAATATAAACATTTCAGAAATAAGGTCTGTGGGAAGTTTTTCAAGTTGTAAATGGGATTGAATGGAACCTTCTGGAAGCAGCGGTGAGGGCCGAGGTGGACAGTGGCTGGCGGCTCCTTGGCTGGGTCCTCGCTGGGATCTGAGTTAAGGGGAAATTACCTGATGGGGCCTGTTTTCAGTGCTCTGCTGCAGTTTTGTGACGCCTTACGTGGACTGGTGATTTTTCCTTTCTCCTTTGTGGTCTCTTGCATCTGCTTTGGAAAGGAGTAGCCTCTGCGTGGTTCAAGAGTATCCTCTGTGTGAGTGAGAATGAGCGTGTGTGCAAGAGTGTGCATGTGAGTGTATGAGTGTGTGTGCTTTTGCATATGAATGTTTGCAAGTGTGAGCATGTTTTAGTGTATGAATACGCAAACGTGTGAATGTGTGTGCATGTGTGCAGAGAGTGAATGTGTGCCCACGTGTGAGTGTGCATGTGAGAGTGTGCAAGTGTGTGTGTATGTCGGAGCACATGTGTGCATTGAGAGTGAATGTGTGCCCGCATGTGAGTGTGCATGTGAGAGTGTGCAAGTGTGTGTGTGTGTGAGCACATGTGTGCATTGTGAGAGTGTCCGTGTGTGTGTGTGTGTAAGAGTGTATGTGGGTGGGCATATATGCGTTTGTGAGAGTGAAAGTGTGCCCTCATGTGAGAGTGAGTGAGTGTGAGCGTGTGTGAGTGCGTGTGTGAGGTTCCCATGCAGTTCCCAGGTTCGTGGGGTCTGTTCTGCTGGGAGGCCCAGTGGGGCTCCGGGAGCTGCTCGGCCCTTGGGAACCACGTTGTGTCCCTGTCCACTGAAGACCCACGTCCACCCCAGAGCTGCCTCTTGGTGGGCGGCCTGCTCGCGCTGCAGTTCCACCGGGCATGTGTGTCTGGTCCCTCAAACCAGGAGCGCCTGAGCACCGGGTGCCGAGCTAGCTGCTTCCACAAGGATCCTTTTTTAATCCTTGTCACCAGACAGGGAAGTGGATGGTTTTGTCCCCAGAGAGATGAGAAACTGCACGCGGGGCAGCACGTTGTTTGCTTGTAGTCCCAGAGCTGGCGTGTCCTTAGGAAAGCCTGCTGGCAAGGTTGGCCCTGCGGCGTCTGGAATCTGGGCTTCTGGAAGGTTCATAGTTGTCACGGCGCCTGAGCTGTTTATGCAAACTGTGCTTGATGCAGAACCTGGCTTTCCTTCCCGGAGTCTGGAATTTGGTAAATGCCAAGCAAAGGGCGTCTTCTTGGCCGGACCTCAGAAAGGCCCTGGTCACTGGGCTTCTAACGAGTGTCCTGGCAGACAGTGGCATACCTGTCTTCACAGCTCGTGGCCTGGGTGGGTCGGTGGGATTTGGGGTGTCCCGTGTCGCTTGTTGCCGGGGAGGGGGGGATTTGGGATGTTCTGTGTGACTTGTAGCTGGGGGGTGGGGAGGGAATCGGGGTGTCCCCCCGGGCTCACCATGCCAGTGCTCACTGGCAGCCCCCCGCCTGGCAGTCCCCGTCTGGCGGGCACTTCTGCTTCCTGCTCCAGCTCGCTAGAGCATGGTTCCTGCCTCTGCGAGCCCTTGTGGGAGCTGCGAGTCCTGCCCAGGAAGCCCTCCGCCTTGACCTGTGCTGGAGCCTCCTGTGGCCGTGAGCTGGATTCCTCCATTTCTTCAGCACGTGGTGTTGGCTCTGCCTGTGCTGGGCACATTCTGGGTGGCTGGGGTGGTTCCAGGTCTGGGTGGAGGACCCCTGCTGCTCTGGGGTTTGTGGTGGCGCAGGAGGTGGGCAGTACCCCGTGGATGCAGTACGTGTGTGCTGCCCGTCAGGAGAGCCGAGGGAGGCCCTGCACGGGGCTGTTGGCCACAATTCACTTGTCCCTGAGAAAATGGGTGGAGGAGGTGACGTTTGAGCCAGGGCTTGAAGGATTCAGTCCGGGGAGTATCTGGTAAGAGCACCCGGCGGGGGGAGCAGCTGGTGTGTGGCCTGAAGGTGGGGCGTGTGCTTTGTGTTTACGGGGCGGTAGGGAGGGCAGCGGGGCTGAAGGGAGGTTAGTGTGGGGGGGCTGGAGGAGGTGTGTGCTGACCAAAAGATGTGCAGGCTGCTCTTTGTGGGGCAGGGGTAGATTTGGGGGACGCTCACATAGGCCATTTGTAGGGGTGGTGGTAGATTTGAGGGACTCTCATATAAGGTATTTGTGGGGGTAGAGGTAGATTTGGGGGGACCTGGCATGAGGTGCTATTTGTGGGGTGGTGGTAGATTTGGGGGAACCCGCATAAGGTATTTATTTGTAAGGATAGTAAATTTGGGGGACTCTTGCATAAACTATTTCTGGAGTGGTGGTAGATTTAGGGGCACGTGGCATGAGCTGCCGTCTGTGGGGGTCGGTTGATTTGGGGTGACCTTGCATTGAGACCTCTTACCCCCGTGACTGCCACTCTGATCACCTGACACGGAGTTAAAGTCAGTTTTTCTCCCTTCCTCGGGCCGCACTCCCGGGTCTCCGAGGTGCCCCTCCAGTGGCCGCAGAGAGCATGGGGAGTCTTTCTTCGTGTGTTCTGTGGGTGCTGTGTGGCTCATGGGGTGCAGGAAAGCCACCCAGGAACGGGTCTGCTGTTAGGAGAAAAGGCGCAACTACTTTAGGAATTGAGTCTAAGGATTGAGTGAAAAAAACAGCAAAGAGTTTGTTTGCGGAGCTATTCTTTGTGTTATTTAAAAAGCAGAGACCAGTCAGCAGGACAGCGGTGACGTGCTCAGTGGCCCCTCCCGTCAGATGCTGTGTGTCCCTCACAGGGTGGCCGCAGTGACCGCGTGGGACTGCAGCAGGGCGGCTGCGACAGTGAACGAGAGGTGGAGGCGAGCGTGGCCGCGTCGAGAGCGGGGCCTCGGGGTGGCCCAGCCACAGGGAACACCCAGGGGCGGCCGGCTGGAGGCTGCTGAGCCCTGGACGAGAGCCGCGTGAGCTGCGTAGAGGGGTGGGTGGCTGCCTGGGGAGGCCGTGGCTGTGGGAGGCAGGGGTGGACGGCAGCTGCCCGGGGAGGCGGGGGGACTCCTGGGGCTGCCTCTGTCCCTTGATCTGGGGGCTGCTGCAGGGCGGGTTTGGGTCAAGAGTCTTTGCCCCAGCGGCCCCGCTGGCTCCACTGTTGTGTGCGTGTGTGCTAGTTCAGCAAAAAGCTAAAGCGAGCCGGAGACACACCAGATGAGCAGGTGTGTTTATTAGATGCCGTTCGCAGTGATTTGTACCTGTCATGCGTTGTGGGAACGTAGAAAAAGTGCGGAATGGTGAAATGCATCCAATCTACACCCGTGGTTATTTTTCTGAAGTTTTTTATTGTGTAATATAACATATATACAAAGCAAAGAAAGAAAAAAGCAATAGTTTTCTAAGCACTCTTCAACAGGTAGTTGCAGAGCAGATCCCAGAGTTTGTCATGGGCTCCCATACAGTCCCCTTAGATTTTTCTTTCTAGCTGCTCCAGAATAAAGGAGACTAGAAGCCATGAATATTTTTTTATCATTATAATTGACATTTTTTTTCTTTTTTGTAAAAAATAACGTGTATACGACAAAAGCAATAAATTTCAAAGCACAGCACCACAGTTAGTTGTAGAACACACTTCAGGGTTTGGCATGGGTGACAATTCCACAATTTTAGGTTTTTACTTCTAGCTGCTCTGAAATACTGGAGACTAAAAGATATATCAATTTAATGAATCAGCATTCTTGGTCATTTGTTAAGTCCTATCTTCTCTGTTTAACTCCACCATCACCTTTGATCTTTCCATCCCTCTCATTAGGGGTGTTTGGGCCATGGCCTTTCTGACTTTTTCATGTTGGAAGGGGCTGTCACTAATATGGGGTAGGGAGGTGGAACTACCTGATGTTCTGGAGAGGCTGGGCCCTCTAGGTTTCAGTACTTACCTGGTCCAGGGACCCATCTGGAGGTTGTAGGTTTCTGGAAAGTTACCCTAGTGCCTGGAACCTTTGTAGAATCTTATATATTCTACCTGCCCTAGGTTTCTTTAGGGTTGGCTGGAATGGTCCTGGTTGGGGTTGGCAGGTTACAATAGGTAGCAAGGTCTAACTGAAGTTTGTGTAGAAAAAACTCCAGAGTAGCCTCTCGACTCTACTTGAAATCTCTCTGCCACTGATACTTTGTTAATTACACTTCTTTTCTCTCTTTTGGTTGGGATATAATTGTTGATCCCACAGTGCCAGGGCCAGACTCATCCTTGGGAGTCATTTCCCATGCTGCCAGGGAGACTTTCACCCCTGGATGTCATGTCAATTTAGGGGGGCGGGCAATGATTTCACTTACAGAGTTGGGCTTAGATGGACTGAGGCCACATCTGAGTAACAAAAGAGGTCCTCCAGAAGTAACTCTTAGAATACCTATAGGTAGTCTGAGCTTCTCTGCTCCCTGTGTAAGCTTTGCAAGAGTAAGCCTCACAATCAAGGGTATCTATCGATTTTGGGTGTCCCTAGAGTTTGACACAGTATCAGAGGATTTCCTGATGGTAAAGTTTAATAGTTCCTTATTTTTTCTCCTATCCCTCAAGGGACTTTGCTAATACTTTCTGATTATCTACTTAATATACTCTAGGATGTATCTAGGCATTACATTAAGCTATACAGGATTAAAGGACCTCTGTCTTATTTTGGGCTCCCTGTGTTTCAGTTGTTCAGATGAGCTATGCAGATAGGTTGAGTTAGATTATGTGCTACAGAAAATTTCGGTTCCAGACCAAATAAACCTTTCTTCCTTTGGTCTCAAAGAGCATGTGTGGTTCTAAAATATAGACACTGGCTTCTTTACCCCTGTGTTCTGAATTACTATAACCCCAACCTGATACGCTTTGTTCTTATATCTAAATATCAGGATATATATATATATATATATATACAGCCTCTAGAAATCCATAAATCATAATTACCACTCTGGACTAAATGTTTTCTTATAAGCATTTTCCAAAGGTGACCACACCATTGTTGTTCTTTTGTTTCTGGCTTATTTTACCTCACCAAATGTCCCACACGTTCGTTCATGTCATCATGACTTTGTTCCTTTTTTCCACAACATTCACATTTAAATACACATCATTGTTCTCCAGTCCACTTCTCAGTCTGTGCATCCTGCAGCCACGCACATTCATCAGGGGTCGTGTGTAATGCCCGAAGTCCACAGTCCATCAGCACTCTCAATTTTAGATAATTTCATTGTTCCCAAGAGAAAGTAAACCAATAAACACACCCTCACCAAAAAGGAAATCTAACCTTCCTCTAATTGTCCCTCCCCCCTTTATATACCTCTGTTGTGCTGTGGTGCTGGTGTTTTCCTTTCAGTCACAGCCCATAGTGTGCCGTAGTACGTGTTGAAGTCAGGAAGTATGAGATCTCCAACTTGGTTCTTCACAATCGTTTGGCTATTCAGGGCCCCTTGCAATTCCATATGAATTTGAAGATCAGCTTTTCCATTTCTGCTGAAAAGGCTCCTGGAATTTTGATATGAATTGCATTGAATTTGTAGATGACATTAGGCAGTGTTGACATTTTAACAATATTAAGTCCTCCAATCCATGAACATGGGATGTCTTTCCCTTTATTTGAGTCTTTATTAATTTATTTCAGCAGTGTTTTTTTGTTTTCAGTGTAGAAGTCTTTCACCTCCTCAGTTAAATTTACTCCTAGGTTTTTCATTCTTTTAGATGCTATTATAATTAGGATTGTTTTCTTTTTTTAAAAAAAAAATTTTTAATTAATTAAAAAAATTACAAGAAAGAAACACAAACATTCTTAATATATGATCATTCCATTCTACATATATAATCAGTAATTCACAATATCATCACATAGTTGCATATTCATCATCATGATCATTTCTTAGAACATTTGCATGGGATTGTTTTCTTGATTTCCTATATAGATTGTTCATTTTTGATAACTGACTTCTACATTTTTACCTTGTATCCTGCCATTTTGCTTAATTCATTTTAGTTCTAGTATCTTTCTTAGGAATTTTTTTTTGGACTTTATATAGGATTGTGTCATCTGTGACTAGGGATGATTTTACTTCTTTCTAATATGGATGCCTTTTATTTCTTTCTCTTGCTTGATTGCTCTGACTAGATCTATAATAAGCAAACCAAAACCAAAGATGTTTTATTGAAAAGATCAATAAAATCAACAAACCTTTCTCTCCTTTCATAAGGCTTCCCTGGGGGCATTTTCTTTATACATCTCTAAAGGTCCCTGGCTGTGTGGGCTCTGTTGGCTCTGAAGCTTTTTCCAAAATGATTTTCTCTTAAAGGCCTCCAGTAAGCAACCCCATTTTGAACGGATGGAGACACATCTCCATGGAAACTAACTTATCAAAAGTTATTCCCCACAATTGAGCGGGTCACATCTCCATGGAAACAATCAAAATGATCCCATCCAGCAACATTGAATGAGGATTAAAGAAGATGGCTTTTCTGGGGTACACAAAAGCTTCAAACCAGCACACATACAGATTATCTAATCTGATGCATGAGAAAGAGAAGATGTCAACAAACCCATAGCAAGTAAAGATATTGAATCAGTAATCAGAAACCTCCCAACAAAGAAAAGTCTAGGACTGGATGGTTTCATTGCTGAATTCCACTGAACATTTAAAGAAGGTTTAACTCCAATCCTTTCTAAATTCTTTCCAAAAAAAACAGGGAGGATTGCTACATAACTCATTCTTTGAGGCAAGCATAACCCTGATACCAAAGCCAAATAAGGCCAGCACACAAAAAGAAAAGGACAGTCCGATTTCCCTTGTAAATATAGATGCAAAAATCTTCAACAAACTACTGGGAAACCAAATCCAACAATATGTTAAAAAATTAAATGCCATGACCAAGTGTGATTTATTCCAGGAGTGCAAGGATGGTTTGATAGAAGAAAATCAGTGTAATACACCACATTAATGGAATAAAGGGGAAAAACACATGGTTATATTAGCGCAGAAAAGGCATTTCACAAAATCCAGCATCCTTTTGTGATTAAAAACACTGATAAAACCAGGAATAGAAGGGAGTTGTCTCAACATAATTAAGGGCATTTGTGAAAAACCTACAACAAATATCATAGTGGTGAGAATTTGAAAGCTTTCCCCTTAAGATCAGAAACAAGACAAGGATGCCTACCATCTCCACTGTTATTCCACATTGTAATGGAAATAGTAGCCAGAGCAAGTAGGCAAGAAAAAGAAATAAAAGGCATCCACATCGGAAAGGAAGAAATCATATTATATCTCTTTGCAGCCATGATCAAAGAATCTGCAGGAGAGTTACTAAAATTAATAAGAGAATTCAGTGAAGTTGCAGGATACAACAAGATAAACATGCAGAGGTCAATTGGGTTCGTATACACCAGTAATCTGAAATGGAAGTCAAGAAAATAACTGTACTTAAAATAGCATCTAAAAGAATAACATACTTTGTCTTTAAAAACATATGGCTGTTGAATTGTGTAGCGTACAGGAAGCCGCTGCAAAACAAAAGTACAGCACAGGGTTTTATATGTACCCATGTGATCGTTGTCACCAGCGTTCTTTGTTTCTCCTCCTGGCTCTGAGTTGCTGTCCAGGATCCTTCCATATCCGCCCGAAGGACCCATCAGCATTCCTCGTAGGGCAGGGCTTTGGGACTGAGCGCTTTCAGCTTTTGTTTGTCTGTAAATGTCTTAATTTTTCTTTCATTTTTGAAGGATAATTTTCCAGATGCAGTTTCTTGTTCCAGGCAGCTTTTTCTTTAAGGAGCTTGAATGTGCCGTCCCGCTGTCCCCGTCCCACGTGGGGGCTCCTGCTGTCCCCGTCCCACGTGGGGGCTCCCGCTGTCCCCGTCCCCCGTGGCGGCTCCCGCTGCCCCCGTCCCCCGTGGCGGCTCCTGCTGCCCCCGTCCCCCGTGGGGGCTCCCGCTGTCCCCGTCCCCCGTGGGGGCTCCCGCTGTCCCCGTCCCCCGTGGGGGCTCCCGCTGTCCCCGTCCCCCATGGGGGCTCCTGCTGCTAACCTTAGCGCATGTGACAAGCTGCTGCTGTTGCTGCTCCACAGTCTTCTCTGTCTTCTTATTGTGACAGTTTTTGTTCCTGCCAGCGCATCCTCGGCAGCACCTTTGATGGTCTTTCTTCTCGGCCGCAGCTGTCCTCAGGGGGGATGTGGTCCCCGAGGGGCCATGAGTTGGCGTCGTGGCACATGCTTGGTGGCCATTGGACTCTCTCTGGAGAAATAGCTATGCAGATCTCTTTGCTCGTTCTTTAAATTGGTTATTTGTCTTTTTAAAAATTATTTGAATAGTTCTCTATATATCCTATGTCAAGTGTTTGTCATATGTGTTACTAGCATATGTTTTCTCTGGAAAAACTGTTCTTTCCTCATTACATTTTAGCTTTTGTCTGTTTTCTCATGTATTTTGTGCTCTAATTGAGTAAGACTTTCTTTTCCCCAGAGGTGCTCTGTTTTTCCAGTGGGAAAAACCACTGGAAAACCGTGACCGTCCAGTGGGCACGCATTCCGTAAGTGTTCCCTAAGCCCTCGCTGGGCGCCCGGCATGTCCAGCAGCCGGCTCCCATCTGGGACAGCCAGACTAGTGCTGCCTGGGCATCTGCGTCCCAGCGGATGTGCCCTGGCTTCCTTCCCCGGTACCCAGGGCCCTGTTAGATGCGCCACGCAGCAGGCACACTCCTTGGAGCTGGCAGCAGGCACGCTCCATGGCGTTGGTGTCGGTCGCCTTGGCGTCCGGGGGCCTGCCCGTGTGCTGGATGCTCAGCTGTTGGCCGAGTGCAGAGACGACGGGAGGAGCCCAGCGAGGCTGTCCTGTCGTGTTTGGTGTGTCTCCCCGCAGCGGGAACTTAGTGAATGCTTGTTGGTTTATTGACGGGGGAGCACTGCAGACCCTAAAGGCGCTGGCTAACTGTGGTTTCGGACCATCCAGATGGCCTCATCTGGGCTGAATGGGGAGCATGGGTGCCCTGGAGGGCAGTGCTCTGCACACGTTTGGGCCAGTGCTGGGGATTCCTGATGCACAGTACACCCACACTCATGCATATGCACGTGTGTGCACACACTCACACACATCTCCCTGTGTTTTAACAGGTCATGTGCCTGTGCTGTTATGCTACGCTTTAATGACACCATGAAATATAAAAAGGAAGACATAGAAATATTCGTGGGATTTCTGAGATTTTGTTTCTGAGCTCCTTTGGTGCCTTTGCATCACTCGGGAGATCATTTGCTAAAATCTAGAGAATAATACTTAGTTTTTGTGAGGTTTTTGGGGGATTCCCAGGTAAACTTAAAGGCCTTACTTTGTTTTTCGTAAGCTTTAAGGTCAACTAGAGACAGCTACATTTCAAATCCTAAAATGCTGAGTAATTTCCCAGATGAAATCATCTAGGCATTGATTTCTTTTTGGAATATGGAGCAGAATCTAATCCATTGTGCTGAAGCATTACTTTCAGAAGTAAGTCATAAAAAGTCATACACCCATGTTGTGGAAGGTTTGGGAGGCAGAGAGGAAATCAAAGCTTTGTGCATTGGAAGAAGACTTTTTCCCCATTGGGATACATTAACTTTATTTTTTAACTAAAAAAGAATTTCTTTTTGATAGCACTCTCCCTGTACTAAAAACCAAACTAACTTTTTTTTTGAAAAACACGATTTCCTTGTTTTGTTTTTTTTCCTTACAACCTCTCAGGTATAAAATTCTCTGAATTGTCTTGCTGTTGTGAATGGGTAAATGGGTGACTTCTTATCTGTAAGAAAGTGGAAATTTTAGGGCTTAATTCTTTGGTTTGTATGATCAGGAATCCTAACTATGTAAGTAGGCATGTGGCTTTTAAAAATATTAGTCTATTTTGGTATATGAAAGTAATATATATATAAACTGTAGGAACATTGGGGAAATATGGAAAATTGTATGGCTAGTTTTTTTTTTTTAACTTTTTGTTATTGTATAATATAACACATATGCAAAGCAGAGAAAGAAAAAAGCAATAGTTTTCAAAGCACTCTTCAATAAGTAGTTACAGGACAGATCCCAGAGTCTGTCATGGGCTCCCATACCATCCTCTCAGATTTTTCCTTCTAGCTGCTCCAGAATATAGGACGCTAGAAGGAATAAAATATATGTTTTTTTATCATCACAATCAACTTTTTTGTGTGTGTGTGAAAAATAGCATATATTCAAAAAAGCAATATGTTTCAATGCACAGTGCAACAGTTTAGAACAGATTTCAGAGTTTGGCATGGGTGACAATTCTGCAATTTTAGGTTTTTACTTCTAGCTGCTCTGAGATACTGGAGACTAAAAGAGATATCAATTTAATGAGTCAGCAATCATATTCATTTTTTAAATCCTATCTTTTTTGTATAACTCCACCATCACTTTTGATCTTTCTCTCCCTCTCTTTAGGGGTGTTTGGGCTATGGCCTTTCTGACTTTTTCATGTTGGAAGGGGCTGTCACTAATATGGGGTAGGGAGATGGAACTAGCTGATGTTCTGGAGAGGTTGGGCCCTCTAGGTGTCAGGACTTATCTGGACCAGGGACCCATCTGGAGGTTGTAGGTTTCTGGAAAGTTACTCTAGTGCCTGGAACCCTTGTGGAATCTTATATATTGCCCAGGGTGTTCTTTAGGATTGGCGGGAATGGTCCTGGTGAGGTTTGGCAGGTTATGACAGGCAGCAGGGTCTGCCTGAAGCTTGTGGAAGAGCAGCCTCCAGAGTAACCTCTCGACTCTGTTTGAATTCTGTCTGCCACTGATACCGTATTTGTTACACTTCGTTTCCCCCTTTTAGTTGGGGTGGAATTGTTAATCCCATGGTGCCAGGCCTGGACTCATCCCTGGGAGTCCTCTCCCATGCTATCAGGGGGAGAGTTTCACCCTGGAATGTCATGTCCCATATACAGGGGAGGGTAAGATTTCACTTGCAGAGTTGGGCTTAGAGAGACTGAGAGGCTGCATTTGAGCAACCATAGAGGTCCTCCAGAAGTAACCCTCAGGCATGCCCATAGGTAGGCTGAGCTTCTCTGCTACCTACATGAGCTGCACAAGAATAAGCCTGTGTAGCTAGTTTTATTTTGACCCCTTCTCTTGATTCTAGAGAAAAGGAGTGTTTTCTTTTTGTTGCAGGTATTGTGCATTTCTGTTCTCTTGCTGCCCCATGTCTGTGTCTGGGCTGCCCTTGGCCGTGTTCTGGCTCCCCTGCACCGAGCCGCGAGAGTGAGGGCAGGAGGCAGCAGCTGCTCTCGGCCGCTCACCCTCCTCCTCCCCTCCAGCCCAAGCGAAGACCCAGGTTGCCGAGCAGACGGACCCAGAGCCCACTCGGATGCAGAGGCCTCCGGGGAACCCGCTGCTGCTCTCCTACACCCTCCCGGAGCTGCTGGCCAGCGACAGCGTGCAGGTGGAGCTCATCCCAGAGAAGAAGGGCCTCTTCCTGAAACATGTGGAGTATGAGATCTCCAGCCAGGTAACGGGGCTGGGGAGGAGGGAGCACGTCCGCGTGCCTGCCAGGGCCACCCACTGGGCTGCTGGGCACACCCTCCCTCTCTGCGTGCTGCCGCGTCTTCCTGGGGCTCTGCCTGTCCCCTGTGCCTGGCCCTCCTTACCTGGCCTGCGCCTCTGGACGCCTGCTCCGCACGTACTCTACCTCACGTGACCTGTCTGCAGGCAGCCCCTGAGCGTCCGGGTGGGTGTCCCAGAAAATGGGCTCCTCTTGGGGGTGTCAGCTAATCCCCCTTTCTGGTGCCGCCCTCTGTGCATGGGTTAGTCTGGTGCCAGAAGCGAGGCCCTGGGACCTGAGGTATCAGCTGTGCCCACCTTTCTGACCTTCGCCTGTTACCTCTCAGTGTCTCCCCTCAGTTAGGATGCATTTGTTTAACTTTTAATCATATAATATAACTTACATATAAAGCAAAGAAAGGAAAAAGCTTCAAAGCACTCTTCAATAAGTGGTTACAGGACAGATCCCAGAGTTCGTCACCGGCTACCATACCATCATCTCAGATTTTTCCTTCTAGCTGCTCCAGAACATAGGAGGCTAGAAAGAATAAAATTTTTTTTTAAATCATCACAAATCCCCCTTTTTTTCTTTTTTGTGGA
This sequence comes from Myrmecophaga tridactyla, assembly GCA_004026745.1. Lineage (NCBI taxonomy): Eukaryota > Metazoa > Chordata > Mammalia > Pilosa > Myrmecophagidae > Myrmecophaga > Myrmecophaga tridactyla. Next base: position 3,121 of record PVIY010045560.1, on the reverse strand, counting down.
AAAAACAACATATACAAAAACAATAAATTTCAAAGCACAGCACAAAAATTAGTTTAGAACAGATTTCAGAGTTTGGTATAGGTTACAATTCTACAATTTTTGGTTTTTATTTCGAGCTGCTCTAAGATATTGGAAACTAAAAAGAAATATTGATCTAACGATTCAGCAATCGTAGTCCTTTGTTAAACCCTACCTGCTCTGTATAGCTCCATCATTAGGATGCATTTTGATGCCCATTTTCATTTCTTATCTTGGAGATTAAGTAACAAAATGTTACTTAATGGACTCATGGACTAGGAACATCCTTGGAGTCCCATGGTATTCATGGGGGTTTGCAGAGAAAACAGAGGGGCCGGTGGGCCACAAGAAAATGTTTGGGAGAAAATCTGCCCTCCAGAGTGTCGGGGCCGGACAGGATCCCGAGGCTTTTGCTGGAGGTTTGCTTTAGGGCCCCCGAGATGCCCTTCCCACATCACGTCGCTGCTGCTCGCTGTGCTCTGAAGAGCCTGCTTTAGCACCTCGATAGTTTTGTTTTATTTCGTTTTCAAGCAGTAGTGTCAGAAGCCTGCCATTAAATTTTGTTTCACCCCTTGTCAGTGTGACTACCCAGGGCACAGAGGCAGGAGCCCGAGAGGGAAAGCATAACAAAGCAACAGCAACAACCGGTCCAAGAGGGAAGAATTCCTTCCCTGAGACCGTTTTGGGGACAGAAGCAGAGTGGCCTGGGCTCCTGCAGTGGGAGCTCAGGTGCAGCCACTCTGATGGCACCCCTCACCGGGGCGCAGACACCCCGAGTGAGCTTCCCCCTCCCGGCCACCTCCCGCGGGGCGGGGACCAGCGGAACCTTCCAGGCTCTTGGTTTTTCTGCACATGTGGCCTGTCCGCTGTTTGGCGACTGCGGCTGCGGCCCGCTGTGGGCCCCGAGGAGCTTGGGGGTGCTTGCTAAAATGCTGTTTCTTCACAGAGTAGATTTGCTTTTAGACATGTCGCTCGTGTCCCCTCGTGGGAAGGCCCCGCTCTTGGGGCCCTACGGCCTCCTCGGCGGTGTGCTTAGGATGGAATCGGCCCAGTCTGTGGGCCGTTTTATTTGCGTGAATGTCTGCTCTGGTCCACACTTCACGTTCAGTGCTTGCTCTGTTTTTACAGAGTTGGTCCCTTTCAGGAGGCAACAGTGACGCTTGTTAGCTTGATTCGGGAGTGTGTGTTGGGGCCGTACCCTGCAACGCGCTGCCTTTTAAGGGCAGGGCAATGTCCACCTCAGCAGCTGCAAACGCTGTGCAGAGTCCTGCCTCTCTGAGACCGTCCAAGGAAACAGGGTTAAAATGCAGAGTTGAGGAGTTTTGTGGCCGTGCACTAAGGACTTGCAGGAGCCCCCCTGGTAGAGGCGGGTGAGGGGGCTAGGAGCCGAGGCGCGGTGCTTGCGTGGGTGCTCCTGCGTGGGGGAGGGGCGTGGGCAGAGGCTGACGTGGGGCTAGGAGTCGAGGCGCGGTGCTCGCGTGGGTGCTCCTGCGTTGGGGAGGGGCGTGGGCAGAGGCTGACGTGGGGCTAGGAGCCGAGGCGCGGTGCTCGCGTGGGTGCTCCTGCATGGGGGAGGGGCGTGGGCAGAGGCTGACGTGGGCCCGTCTTCCTGCAGCGGTTCCGGTCCTCCGTGTACAGGCGCTACAACGACTTCGTGGTCTTCCACGCGGTGCTGTTGCAGAGGTTCCCCTACCGTATGGTGCCGGCTCTGCCCCCCAAGCGGGTGCTGGGAGGTAAGCTAGGCGGGAGCAGGGTGCAGGGGGCCACCTGGACTTGCTGCTCGTCTTCTTGCTCCTTGGGCTCTGCCATAGAGGCAGAGGTGGTTTGCAGCCGGGCCGCGGTGCAGTGTGAGCCTGTCCTTCCTGCCGGGGTTGCTCCTGCCCAAGGGCTCGTGGTCAGCTCTCCCTAGACCCTGAACAGGTGAGGGGAGGCCCATCTGTTCCTCAGGCTGCTTTGCCAGCTTTGCAGAGTGGACTGAACCTGAATGGGGAACCCCAGGGCAGCAGTTGCCTCGTGGAAGAGCAGAAGGGGCCGGTGGGGAGCCTGGTCTTCCCCTGACCCCGTCGCCATCATGTCCTGAGACTGCGTGGGCTGGGCAAGGGGCAGGGGTGTCCAGGGAGCTGTGGGGGTCCTGGCCCAGGGAGGCGCCATGCCCTTCCTGGCGATGGCACTGCCCCTCTCCACCTCCGGGTGGGCTCCACAACAGTTCTTGGCACATACTTGTCCCCGATTAGGTCGGCATCTGAGATAGGCTCTTCCTCTTGCCACAACCCGTTAACACTTAGATCACACTCAAGGGCAGAGAGAAAGCTGGGGGTGTGCAGGGGGCTTTGTGGCCCCCAGAGGGCCCTGTGCGGGTGGGCCTCACCCAGCTGTGGCTTCAGTGACTTCGAGCCCCTTTAAGCACCAGCGTCTTGGGCAGAGCTGAGCATCCCTGATGCCTCGGCACACACTTCTACACTCTTGTTCTTGAAGTGCAACCACTTAGCCCGTGCAAAGGAACGAGTCCTGGGGTCCATTAAAAGTGACAGGGCAGGCCACAGTGGCTCAGCAGGTGGAGTTCTCGCCTGCCATGCTGGAGACCCGGGTTCGAATCCCAGTGCCTCCCCATGCAAAAAAAAATGTGAGTGATGCAGAAAATTGAGCTGAGCTGGAGGCCACCTGGGGTCCGGCCAGGATCGTGGGGCCCGGGGCCAGGGCTCTGGATGAGACGCGGGACCTGCTGTCCCCTTGGCAGCTCCTGCTCATCCCTGTCTCTGTGGCCGTGTGCGGGGCCCCATGTCCTCTCCTCCCGCGGCGTGTGGTCCTGGCTGAAGCTGGCGAGGGTGGACTGCCTTGAGCCCCTCTGCGGGGGACCACCCCAGAAAGCAGGGCTCTGCACCCTGAGAGGGCATTGGCTTCCAGGGGCTCATGCACGGGGCTCTGCACCCCGAGAAGGTGGCCGCCTGGGGGCTGGTGCGTGGGGCTCTGACCCTGAGAGGGCGGCTGCCTGGGGGCTCTTGCACGAGCTGCCCGCTGAGCCGGGCCCTTCTCCAGCCGACAGGGAGTTCATCGAGGCCAGGAGGCGGGCGCTGAAGCGCTTCATCAACCTGGTGGCACGGCA
>PVIY010045559.1:0-19011 GCA_004026745.1 Myrmecophaga tridactyla | reverse complement strand
AGAAACTGTGGGGACAAAACCTGCAAACAAGGAATTCCTCAATACTAAATGGCTTCCCCAATTCAAAAATACAAAATATAAAACCAAGTGGAAGCCACAAATTTGGGGTCACAGATAGTGAGGTTCAAACCCACCAAGTCCATACTAATGAGTTCAGGCCAATTTAATAGTTTCTGCTTTAGGAGCAGACTGTCAAAGTGAAAATAAACACAGCATGAATGAACTGACAAAGCAAAAACAAATACAGATCAGAAGAGACTATATCATAGATCTACCTAGTCCAGGGAAAGTCTGAACTTTAAAACCAGTGTGAAGGTGATTTGCTGCAAGTGCGCTTAGCAAGGAACTGGGGGAATCTTTCCCCAAATGAGTTCAATGTGAGGATGTGGGTTTTTGCTTTTTAACAATTTTGAGTAAATCCTGAAAAGGGGTTACAGAATCACAAATTCCCAAATGTTTTTGAAGCATTAGACAGTGCAAACTAGGGAGATAAAATGTTCAAATCAAAACAACATTCTGCACACAAGAAGGGCATGAAACTGGCAATTTAAAATCTATTAAGAATGGTCGTAACAAAGCATTTTATAATATTAGAAGCACACAGTCCATATTTTCTATACAGATTTTGTAACACTTGTCTTATTGACATTCACCACTATGAAGCCATGTTGAAATGAGAATCCTGCTGATTACACCAATTTTGTTGCATGAAAGGCAATGTGATATTTGTGGCCATTTAATTTAGAGGCTCAGATTCATGGACAACACAGACTTCAGTGATATAAAAACAGAATTTTTTAGGAAAGTAATCAAAAGATTGTCAGAAATGAGACATAGTTACATTACCAGGTGGGACAGCACAAACACCAAAAGAAGAGTGCTGGGGAATCCCAGAGATAGCATTTTTGGGGCTCAACTGAAAGAGTCCTGGACCCAGCATCCTCCTCTCTTCTCAGATAAGATTCTTTTGTCTAACTGCTTACACACAGTTAATATGGTATCTTTACACAACAGTGGCTGGATTCCAATTAGCTTATGTGACCAGGCCCCGGTGATCCTCTGGGAACTAGCTAGGGACCAAAAGGAGCTTCCTGGGACCTAGATAACTTTATCAAAGTATATCTCCATCTGGGAGGATAGCCAGTCCTCACAGCTGAAGTGCACATTTCAACAATTTATTACCAAGGTCATGTAATGGCAATATCGGTTGAGCAGAACAAACTCTACAAACTTAGTTTCCCTTTCAGGGCACAGGTGGCTGGGGTGTGGATGTGTCCTTTCACAAGGGAAGGGGTGCAGGGTGGGTTAGATGTGGATGCATGAGTGTGTAGGGTCAGAGCACAGGTCAGGAAGTTTGCATGACATGTGTCTGTTGGATGATGACATGTGGGTGGGGCCCTGGTATGGGTCCACAGGTGCAGAGGTGGTGTAAGGAAGGAGTGCCCACTAGTGCAGAGCAGAGGCTATGTGGCACAGATACACCTGAGTGCACTTGCCAGGTGTGGGAAAAGAGCAGATTTGCCATGGGGTGGGGCAAGTTTGTGGACGTGTATGGGGCAGTGGAGGTGGGGTACAAGGGTCAAGAGGTCTATGTACAGATACGTGGGCCCACAGCAGAGAGAATATGGCCATGCTGGTATGTGGATCTGTAGGGTAGGACCTGGTATGGACATGGTCAGAGATCAGGGGCAGTGAGGTGAGATTTTACCTGCCTGGGTTGTGGGTAGATGTGCCCCATATGTGCAGGTCAGTGCTTTCCCAGAGCTGAGGGTGCATGGCATGAGTGGGCTTGTGGCATGCATGCTTCTGGGGGCCCCATGCTGATGTGCATGTGCACAGAGCTCAAGGGGTCTGGGAGGGGTTGAGTGACTGTATGGGCTGGGTGTGGGTGTGGCCCGGGTCTGAAGGTGAGTGGCTGCAGTTGGATGCACAGGTGACTGCCTGCAGGGGGCAGGGAGGAGGAAGTGGAGGTGGAGAGGCTGGCCATGGGTACATGGGTCTTGGGGTGGAAGGGGCTATCTGTGCTCTTGCGAGGGAGAGGTGGGTTGGTCTGGGACAGACCTGAGCACATGTGCAGGGTGGGGGTGTCAAACAGGGATACCTTGGGAGGGGGTCAGGGTGGGGGTGCTTGGAGTGTGAGATGGGGGTGGGTGACAGGGTTCAGGTAAGTCAGGTGTGAGGGGAGTTATGGGTCAAGGGGGTGGGGGCAGCATTCCTGAGTGTAATGCATTCAGAAAGGTGACTTAGTTTACTTCCTTGTCCCTGTCTCCTGTCCTTGCACTCCTGACAGCTCCGGGCTGCACTATGCTGTTCACTAGCTGGCTGGTCTCAGGCTCTCTGCATCTCAATTCTTCTGCCTTTTCAGCCAGGGCCTCCCCAAGTGGTGTAGAAGACCTCCCAGGTCACTTACACCCTAGAATTGCTCTCCTGGTCTTTTTCTGTCCCTTCTCCAGCTGTTCTTTAGAGCAGGGGTGAACTTGACCTGTTCTATTCTGTCATCTTCCCTGAAGTCCCCAATATTAGAATTTTATTGTTACTCTTACCTTTTTCACATATTTTTGCTTATTTTTAAAAATCAACTTTACTTAGGTTGAATTCACATAAAATATAATGTACTCATTTATAGTGTACATTAGACTAGTCTTGAAAATTTATCCACCCATTTAAATCCCACACACTTATGATATGGAAAATTTCCATTATCTCAAAAATTTCCTTGTGACTTTTTGTACTCAGTCCTCTTTCCCAAACACTAACCCTTATCATCCACTAATCTTTTCCCTGTCCTCATATTTTGCCCTTCTCTGGGATGTCATTTCAATGGAATCAGTGTATGTGGTCTTTTGTATTTACTCTCTGTCACTCAGCTAAGTGCTTTTGAGACATCCATATTATTGAATGTATAAGTAGTTCATTCCTTTTTTTCTTATCATGTAGTAGCATTTCATTGTTTAGATGTACAAAATTTATATATTCATTCATTGGCTAATGGGCATTATAGTTGTTTACTATATTTGCCTACTATGGATAAAACTGCAATGAACATTTGTATACATTTATTTTTGTGGAGATATGTTTTATTTCTCTTAGGAAAATATCTAGGTATGGGTTTTTGTGTCCTATAGTAATTGTATGTTTAACTTTACAGAAATAGCCAGCATGTTTTACAAAATGTTCATACATTTAACAAATGTATGGAAGTTCTAATGACTTCACATATTCACCTATACTTGACATTGTCAGTTTTTTTTAAATTTTGGCTCTTCCGATATTATATAATTGCATCTCATTTTGTTATTAATTTGCACTTCTATTATTGCTAATGAGGTTGAGGATTTTAAAATATATTTATTGACCATACTCCTTTTTACAAGGCTTGTTGAAGTCTTCTGCCTAATTTTGTATTGGGTGGTCTGTCATTTTCTTACTGATTTTGATAAATTCTTGATACCTTATGAATATTATAAATTGGTATTTTTACCTCATCCAGGACAATATGATGACCATGGAATCTTTTACTTTTATTAAAATCTTTCTGTCTTATGTGTTATTTTGTTATGAATTTTAATTCTCCATATTTACAAACAACTCAGTACATAATAGATACTGATCAATAATTATTCCATATATTTACATTATTTTTGCTCTCATTCTTTTGTGTATTTTCAAATTCATTTTTTCTTCTGCCTGAATATAATCCTTTAGTACTGTGGTTCTGCTATTGAATGGTGGTTCTGCTGTTAACATATGTTCTCTGTGGTTTTTTCTTTTTGTCTAAAATGTGTTTCCTTCTGAATGGATTTTTTGTTGTGTATAAAATTGTAAGTTGACCATTTTATTTTTTCTTATTTTTGTTGACAAATCTTCACTCACATACATTCCATACATGGTGTACCATCAACAACTCACAATATTGTCACATAATCAGCTATTCATCAGCATGATCATTTTTAGAACATTTGCATCACTCCAGAAAATGAGAGAAAAAGAGAAAAGAAAAAATTCATACACCCCATACTCCTTACCCCTCCTTCTCATTGACCACTCATATTTCAATTTACCGAATTTATTTTACCCCTTATATCACTATTATTTATTTTTATCTGTTTTTTTACTCATCTGTTCATACCCTGATAAAAAAAGCATCAGACACAAGCTTTTCACAATCACACAACCCCATTGTAAAAGTTATATCATTATAGAGTTCCAGGAATATGGCAGAATATGATAGAATGAGTTCATCCCTGCCCCAAGGGACAACTAGAGAAGGGACAGGAAGACAACTGAAATGGTGATCCCAGGATGTGTGTAACCTGGGAGGGCCATCTTGCTGATGCAAACAGTTTAACTAATAGGACCCTTTCCAAATGGAATTGTGGAGCCCTCAAGAGTGCTGGGAGCTGGGGAGACTGGGACTAGGAAGTAAGCTGAGCCACGTTCCTTGAGTGCAGTACTCTTACCAGTGCAGCCATGACCCAGGACTCACCTCACACCCAATGCAACTGAACCTGATCACCTGCCCCCACCTCAAGCATGTGCATGCCTGTCCCAGCCCAACCCATCTCTCCTGCACAAGTGCAGTCTTGCCCTGCCCCTCCCAAGACCCACATCCCCCTCCCTGCCTGCTACAGGCCATCATCAGCACATAAGGCTGTGGGTGCATACCTTCATATCCAGGCCACACCCATCCCCAGCCTATACAGTTAAACAACCCAACCTCACCTGCCCTGAGCTCTGTGCAAGGGTAAAGTTTATGGTCCTCCCAGATCCACACATGTGCAGGGTCCTCAGTCACACAGTTCTAGGCAGGGCCCTCAGTCACAGTTCTAGGCAAGCATTGACCTGTGAAGCCAGACCACACAGGTGGAACCCCGGCCTGCTGCCCCAGAGTTCTGTGCATGTGCACACAAGGGGCCCATCCCCCAAACCAGCTCACACCAAGGCCCTGCACCCCAGATCCCTGCACCCACACAGCCACATTCTCCCCACTGCTGGGTGCCCATTCATTCATGCATTGACTTCTTGACCATGCACCCAAAAGACCTTCCCCACAAACTTGCACACTTGCCCGAACCTGGGCACAAGCACCCTGCTCCAACACCTGGTAGGTGCTCAGGGATAAATCTGTGCTGCATAGCCACCGCCATGCATAAGCATGCACACCTGCCCCAACCCCACCAACACTGTTCACCTGCACCAGGGCATGGCCCATCCAGTGCCAACACCGCCCACCCCTACCCATGTCCTGCAATTCTGGTGACCTGTGTCCACCCCTACACAATCCAACACCCACATCCAGGGCCCTCTGGACCCCTCCCCTACCCAAAGACTCACCCACACCCTGACACCTCCTGGGGCCATGACCTCTGTGCCTCCTGCCCTACACCCTGATATGCACAACACCCAGTTCCACATGACCACTAACAATCTACCTGCACACCATCCTCATGCATCCACAAAGCTTCCCCATCCACCTCCCACTGTGCTCTACCTCTGTGTCCCTCATGCTTGCACCCTGCTCCTACACTCCAAGTTCTGTCTGAGCTGCACACCATATTCTGAGCTCCCACACCACACCTCTAAAACCCCATGACAGACACCCAATGTTCACAACACCACTGTAAAGTCCCTGACCAGTGTCTATATCTGTGCTTCAATGCATAACCACACTTTGTTCCCCAAATTTTGCTCTGCATCTTACTCCATATCCATCCCGCAAATACAAAGCTTTAGACTACTGAAGGAAATCAACTTCAAAACTCACCTATCAAGATTTTTACATGCCTCAAAGATAACAGAAGATCACTAAGCATGATATGATGCAGACAGATATAGTCCAGCCTAATGACCAAATTAAAACACCAGAGGAGACACAGACATTGGAACAACTAATCAAAGGTGTTCATATAACTCTACTAGACAAAATAATAAATAGGACAGCTAATGGCATGAAGGAGAGCAAAAAGACACTACAAGAGCATAAAGAGGAACTTAAAAAAATACATAGAAAAACAGCAGATACCATATAGATTAAAGATGCTGTAGACCAAAGAAAAAAATATACTCAAGACACACAACTGCAGATTTGAAGAGACAGAAGAAAGAATAAGTGAACCAGAGGACAGGACAACTGAATTTGAACACCCAAAACAGAAAATGGATAAAAGATGAAAAATTTGAATTGGATACAGAACATTGGCAATACTGAAGGGAGTGATAGATGTTTCAACAATAAGAATAGGAGACTTCAATACAGCACTCTCCTATATAGATAGAACAACCAAGCAGAGGATCAACAGGAAAATAGAGAAGTTAAACAACTTGATAAATGAATTAGACCTAACAGACATATATATACGTTATATATGTATATATATAATGTTTGGGGGTCATTATACCCCCAAACACCAGGATATACATTATTCTCTAGTGTTCCTGGAACAGTCTCCAGATAGATCATATGCTGGGGCACAAAGCAGGTCTTCATAAATTTGAAAACATTTAAATTATTCCAGACAGATTCTCTGATCACAATGGAATGAAGCTGGATGTCAATAACCACCAAAGAACAAGAACATTCACAATTACGTGGTGTTCTAGTTTGCCAGCTGCCAGAAGGCAATATACCAGAAATGGAATGGCTTTTAAAAGGGGAATTTAATAAGTTGCTAGTTTACAGTTCTAAGGCCAAGAAAATGTCCCAATTAAACAAATCTATAGAAAATTCCAGTCTAAGCCATCCAGGGAAAAATACCTTGGTTCAAGAAGGCTGATGAAGTTCAGGGTTTCTCTCTCAAGTGTGAAGGCACGTGGTGAACACAGCCAGGGCTTCTCTCTCAGCTGAAAGGGCACATGGCAAACATAGCACCATCTGCTAGCTTTCTCTCCTGGCTTCCGGTTTCATGAAGCTCCCCAGGAGGTATTTTCCTTCTTCATCGCCAAAGGTTGCTGACTCGTGGACTCTCTGCTTCGTGGTGCTGCAGCATTATCTGCTCTCTCCAAATCTCCTTCATTCTCCAAAATGTTTCCTCTTCCATAGGACTCCAGAAACTTATGAAGACCCACCCATATGGGTAGAGACATGTCATCACCTAATCCAGTTTAACAGCCACTCTTGATTAAATCACACCCCCAGGGAGAAGATCTGATTATACTTTCAAACATACAATATTGAATAGGGATTATTCTGTCTTTATGAAATGGGATTTTAATTAAAACATGGCTTTTCTAGGAGGCATACATTCTTTCAAACCAGCATACATGGAAATTAAATGACACCCTCTTAAACAAACAGTAGATAAAAGAAGAGATTGCTACAGAAATCAGTTGTTATCTGGAGATGAATGAAAATGAAAATCAATCATATCAGAACTTATTGGATGTGGCAAAGGCTGTGCTGAGAGGGAAATTTATTGTCCTAAATGCCATTAAAAAACAAGAAAGAGCAAAAGTTGAGGACTTAATTGCTCACCTGGAGGAACTTGAGAAAGAACAGCAAACTAGCCCCAAAGCAAATAGAAGAAGTAAAATAAAAAAGATTAAAGTAGAGTTAAATGAATGGGAGAGGAAAAGAAGAAGAGAAAGAATCAATGAAACCAAAAGTTGGTTCTCTGAGAAAATCAATAAAAGCAATGGGCCACTATCAAGGCTGACAAGGAAAGAAGAAAGAGGGAGGATGCAAATAAAGAAAATAAGATGTGAGAAGGGGTAAATTACCACAGACCCTGAAGAAATAAAAGAAATCATAAGACAATACTATGAACAACTATATACCAACAAATGACAACTTAGATGAAATGGGCAAATTCCTGAAAACACACAACAAGCTACACTGACTCAGGAAGAAATAGAAGATCACAAGAAAACAATCACAAGTAAAGAGATTCCATCAGTCATCAAAAATCTTCCCACAAAGAAAAGATCAAGGTTTTGCAGGGGAATTTTATCAAACACTCCAAAAGGAACTAACACAAATCCTCTTCAAAATTTTCCAAAAAATTGAGGAAATAGAAACATTAACTCATTTTATGAAGTTAATATCATTTTAATAACATAACTGGATAAAGATGCTATAAAGAAAGAAAAGCGACAGACCAATCTCCCTAATGAACATAGATGCAAAAATTCTTAACAAAATGCTAGCAAATCAAATTCAACAAGGCATTAAAAGAATTATACACCACAACCAAGTGGGGTTTATACAGGAATGCAAGGATGATTCAACTCAAGAAAATTAATTAATGTAATATAGCACATTAACAAATCAAAAGGGAAAAATCACATGATCATCTAGATTGATGCTGAAATAGCATTTGACAAAATTCAACATCCTTTTCTGATACACACACTTGAAAGATAGGAATCAAAGGTTATTTCCTCAATATGATAAAGGGCATATATGAAAAACTGATAGCCAGCATTGTATTCAATGGAGAGAGACTGAAAGTTTTACTCCTAAGATCAGGAATGAGACAAGGATGCCCTCTGTGTTAGTTAGATTCAGTTGTCAACTTGGCCAGGTAAGCATACCTAGTCTTGTTGCTGCGGACATAAGCAATGGTACGTGAACCTCATCTGTTGCCAATTACATCTGCAGTCAGCTAGGAGGCGTGTCTGCTGCAATGAGTGATGTTTGGCTTAATTGGCTGGTGCTTAAATGAGAGAACGCAACGTAGCACAGCCTAAGCAGCTCGGCGTTCCTCATCTCAGCACTTGTAGCTCAGCCTAGGCCTTTGGAGATGCAGAAAGAAGTTACCCCGGGGAAAGTTGTTGGAACCCAGGGGCCTGGAGAGAAGACCAGCAGAGACCATCCTGTGCCTTCCACGTAAGAAAGAACCTCAGTGGAATGTTAGCTGCCTTTCCTTTGAAGAACCAACAAAATAAATCCCCTTTTATTAAAAACCAATCCATCTCTGGTGTGTTGCATCCCGGCAGCTAGCAAACTAAAACACCCTCTGTCACCACTATTATTCAACATTGTACTAAAAGTTCTAGCTAGAGCAACCAGAAAAGAAGAAGAAATAAGAGGCATCCAAATTGGAAAGGAGAAAGTCATCTGCAAATAATGAAAGTTTTACATGGTCTATACTTGGAAAATCTTGAGAAATCTGCAACAAAGACACTTGCACTAATAAACAAATTCAGCAAGGTGGTGGGTTATAAAACTAATGTGCAAAATTCAGTAATGTTCCTACACATAAGCAATAACATAACTTAAGAGTCAGTTAAGGAAAAAATTCCATTCAAAATAGCAACTAAAGGAATCAAGTATCTAGGTATGAACTTAACTAGGGATGTAGAGGACTTATACACAGAAAACTACATAACATTGTTAAAAGAAATCAAAGAAGATATAAATATGTGGAAAGACATTCCCTACTCATGAATAGAAAGGTTAAATATAGATAAGATGTCAATTCTACCCAATTGATCTACAGATTGAATGCAGTACCAATAAAAATCCCAACAACCTACTTTGAAGATTTGAAAAGTTAGTTACCAAATTCATCTGGAAGGAAAGAGACTCTAACTAGTTAAAAATATCCTAAAAAGAAGACTGAAGTGGGAGGATTAACACTTCTTGATTTTAAAACTTATTATAATATCACAGTGGTCAAAACATTATGGTACTGGTACAAAGATAGGAGTATTGACCAATGGAATCAAATCAATAGCACATAAATAGACCACCAAATCTATGGTCAACTGATTTTTGACAAGGCCCCCAAATCCACTGAACTGAGACAAAATAGTCTTTTCAATAAATGGGCATGGGTGAACTGGATATCAACAGCCAAAAGAATGAAAGAAGAACTTTATCTTGCACCTATAAAAAAATTAACTCGAAGTGGCCCAGCCACCTAAGTATAAGAACTTAGCACCATAAAGTGTCTAGAAGAAAATGTGAGAAACATCTTCAAGACTTAGGAGGTAGCTTCTTAAACTTCACACCCGAAGCACAAGCAATAACAACAAAAAATAGATAAATGGGAACTCCTCAAAATCAAATCCTTCTGTACCTCAAAATACTTTGTCCAAAAGATGAAGGGGCAGCCAACTCAATGGGAGAAAATATTTGGAAATGACACATCAGACAAAGATTTGATGCCTATATACATCAAGAAATCATACAACTCAACAACAAAAGAACAAACAACCCGATTTTAAAATAGTCTAAAAATATGAATAGGCATTTTTCTGCAGAAGAAATACATATGGCTCAAAAAGCACATGAAGAGATGTTCATTCTCATTAGCTATAAGGGAAATTCAGATCAAGACTACAATGAGATACCACCTGTTCTAGTTTGCAAGCTGTTGGAATGCAATATACAAGAAACAGAACACCTTTTAAAAGGGGGAATTTATTTAGTTGCAAGTTCACAGTTCTAAGGCCATGAAAATGTCCCATCTGAATCATGGTATAGAAATATCCAATCTAAGACATCCAGGGAAAGATACCTTGGTTCAAGAAGGCTAATGATGTTCAGAGTTTCTGTTAACTGGAAGGGCACATGGTGGACACAGCGACATCTGCTAGCTTTCTCTTCTGGCTTGTTTCATGAAACTCCCCTAGGGACATTTTCCTTCTTCATCTCCAAAGTCTCTGGCTCTGTGGACTCTGTAGCTGTTTCCAAAATGGTTCCCTCATAAAGGGCTCCAGTAAGCAATTGCACCTTGAATGGTTGGAGACACACCCCCATGGAAATCATTTAATCAAAAGTTACCACCCAGGGTATGGGGTATGATATGCATAAGTTTTCTCTTTTTTCTTTTTATTTCCTTTTCTGGAGTGATGCAAATGTTCTAAAAAATGACCACAGTGATGAATATACAGCTATGTGATGATATTGTGAGCCATTGATTGTATACCATGTATGGAATGTTTGTATGTTGAGAATGTGTTTATATGTTTTTTGGTCAAAAAAATTTTTTTAAAAGAGTGTTTGTGTTTGTAAAAAAAAAAAAAAGTTACCACCTAGGGTGATGCAAATGGTGGCTTAGTGGCAGAATTCTTGCCTGCCATGCCAGAGACCCAGGTTCGATTCCCAGAAGCCTGCCCATTCCAAAAAAAAAAAGTTAACACCTACAATTGGATGGGTCACATCTCCCTGGGAACATGCAAAAAGCTCCCAGCCAGCAATATTGAATGATTATTAAAGGACACAGCTTTTCTGGGGTCCACAAATTCAAACCAGCATACCACCTCACACCTATAAGAATGGCCTCTAGTAAACAAACAGGAAACAACAAATGCTAGAGAGGATGTGGAGAAATTGGGACATGTATGCATTGTTGGTGGGAATGTATAATGGTACAACCACTATGGAAGACAGTTTGGTGGTTCCTTAGGAAACTAAATATCGAGTTGCCCTATGATCAGCAATAGCAGTACAAGGTATATACCCAGAAGAGCTGAAAGCAGTGACACAAACAGACATTTGCACACAAATATTCATAGCAGCATTATTCACAATTGCTATGGAAACAACCTAAATGCCCACCAACAGATGAGTAGATTAACAAAATGTGGTATATACATATGATGGAATATTATGCAGCAGTAAGATGAAGTGACATCCTGAAGCACATGACAAGATGGGTGAGCCTTGAGGACATACTGCTGAGTGAAATAAGTCAGACACAAAAGGATAGATACTATATGACTCCACTTTTATGACCATGGTAAAGATAAAATCAGAGGCTTATGACACAGAATATAGGGAACTTAGTGATACATAGAAGCTAGAGATGGATGAATGGTTAGCTAATGGTGTTGAACTCAAATGTAAGTATATAGAGAGAAGTGAATGTAGTTCTCTAGTGGGTCTATAAGTAATACTGCTATATTGAGGTATTGATTGAAAGAGGTTGTATAGACCTATGTCTCCCACTGATTAACACTATAAATATAAATAAGTTCTTGCATGAACTACTTCAAAGATATGCTTCTTGTACAAAGACTAAGTTCAGCATATGGGAGGAAAACTGATATTGCATACTATAGACTATATTTAACAGGGAAACATCAGCAGTACCACAGCAACAGCAGGGGTAAATAATGGGGGGTAGGGAGAAGAGTTAAGGGGAGTTTTAGATTTCTTATTTGGTGAGGGTGTGTTTATTGGTTACCTTTCCCTTGGGAACAAATGAAATTATCTAAAATGGATAGTGTTGATGGACTGTGGACTTTATGAATGCAGGTGGCTGAAGGATGTACTGACTGAGAAGTGGGTTGGCTAACAATGGTGGACACATATGATTGAATATTCTGCTGATACAAAAAGAAAGGAAGTTGTTAGGCATGCAACATTGTGAATGAACTTGTGTAACATTGAGTGAGGCACAGTAAGCCAGAAACAAAAGAGCAATTATTGCATGGACTCCCTTAGACAATGCTCATAAGAAAGCAGGGGCCTAGATTGTAAACGCTTATAGCAGTCATATTTAGTACAGAGTGGTAATTATTATTTCTGGATTTTGAGAGGATGTATTATATATATATAAGCTGGTATTTAGAGATAAGAATGAAGCTAATCAGGTTGGGATTAGGTAATTCAGAATATAGCAGTAGGGAAGACTGTAGTTTAGAACCTCACCTACTCTTTGACACCAAAGGAAGAAAGATTTATTTTTTCCAGAACCCAAATTTTCTGTAGCACATAATCTAACTCAACCTCTCTGCACAGCTCATTTATACAATTGAAAAACAGGGATCCCAGAATAAGAATGAATAACTTCATTTCTGCATAGTTTAATGTAATCCTAGAATACATTAACCTGATAATCCAAAAGTATTGGCAAAGTTCCTTGAAGGATGGGCAAACAATATAGAACTATTAAACTTTACCATCAGGGAATCCCCTAATACCATGTCAAACTTTAGGGACACCCAAATCAATAGGTCAATCCTTTGATCTTGAGGCTTATGCTTGTGAAATATATGTAGGCAGTGGAGAAACTTAGCCTACCTATAGATATGTCTAAGAGTTACTTCTGCAGGACTTCTTTTGTGGCTTAGATGTGCCCTTACTCTCTCTAAGCCCAAGTCTGCAAGTGAAATCATTGCCCTCCCCCTTATGTGAGACAAGACATCCAGGGGTGAAAGTCTCCCTGGGAGCATGAGTAATGATTCCATGGGATAAATCTAGCCCTGGCACCATGGGATCAACAATGACATCCTGACCAAAAGGGGGAAAAGTACTGTAACAAATAAGGTATCATTGGCTAAGAGAGTTGAAATAGAATTAAGAAGCTTCTCTGGAGGTCACTGTTACGCAACCATCAGTTAGATATTGCTACCTATCATAATTGCCAAATCTCAACCAAAACCATTCCAGCCAATCATAAAGAACACCTAGGGCAATATATAAGATTCTACAAAGGTTCCATGCACTAGGATAACTTTCTAGAAACCTACAACCTACAGATGGGTCCCTGGACAAGATAAGTCCTGAATCATAGAGGGGTCAGCCTCTCCAGAACATGAGCCAGTTCCATCTCCCTACCCCATGTTATTGACAGTCCCATCCAACATGAAACAGTTAGAATGCGCATAGCCCAAATACCACTAAAGATTGAGATGAAAAATCAAAGATGATGGTGAAGTTATACAGGGAAGTTAGAGTTTAACAAATGAGTATGATTGCTGAATCATTATATTGATATTTCTTTTAATTTCCAGTATCTTAGAGCAGTTAGAAGTAAAAACATGGAATTGTGGAATTTTAACCCATATCAAACTCTGAAATCTGTTCTACAGCTAATTGCTGCACTGTGCTTTAAAATTTATTGCTTTTTTGTATATATATTATTTTTCACAAAAAAGAAAAAAGTTAATTGTGATGATAAAAAATATTTATTACTTCTAGCCTCCAATGTTCTGGAGCAGCCAGGAGGAAAAATCTGAGATGATGATATGGTAGCCCATGACAGACTCTGTGATCTTTCCTGTAACTACTTATCGAAGAGCAGTTTGAAAAATATTGCTTTTTCCCCCTTTGGTTCATATATATCTTATACAATAAAAAAGTGAAAAGAATTAAAAAAAAAAACAGTTAAGAAGAACTGAAGGGAAATCTGCTACCTATTCTAAACACAGGGTGAACCTCATAGAGACCATCTGATAACCCCCTGAATATGGGCAAATTGGAGAGGAGTAGTTAAGGGCATTGACTACTCTGGTTAGCTGAGCTGCTTAAATTTAAGGAATAGAAATCAGCTGACCATGGCTAAGCAGGTTTTTAACCACATTGTTACCTGCCTTTCTCACCCAGTAAATCAACCCTTATATTTTGTTCCATCTTTGAAACAGGAGTCTTGTTTAAATAAATCTACTTTATAAACTTTTAAAATGAAAGTTATTTCTCTAAATCCTAGTAGGTGCCTTAATTTTTGCCTTGAGTCAAAGTATTCCATATCAGAACTCCCCTTGGTTTACTATGATATTTGGCTTTAAAATGTTGGGCTTTTAAAAATGTACAATGTCTTGATAAATTTGACTGCCAAATTGGTATATTTGTAATCATTTTACATATGTAAAATTGCATTCCCTTTGTATTTCTTGTGTAATTTACCAATTGAGTACATTTTATATTGAGGATGGATCATGCATGTTTTGGTAAATGAAAACTGTATCTTACTTAATTTATCCTTCAAAAAATAAAGTTCTCTGAACATTAATAAAAGGTATATCATTTTACACTTGTCTTCAAGATCCAAGCCTACTGGAACACAGCTCAAAGTTTCAGTACTTCCCTCTAGCCACTCCAATACACCATCAACTGAAAAGGGATAGCTACATAATGCATAAAAATGAACTCCAGGGTAAACTCTCAGAAATTTCTGTTTGAAATCTCTCAGACACTGAAACTTCATATTGTCTCATTTCTCTCTTCTCCCTTTCAGTAAGAAGACTTTCTCAGTCCCATGATGCTGGGTCATGGCTCATCCTTGCAGTAATGACCCAGATTGTCAGGGAGATTTACACCCCTTGGAGTCTTGCCCCACACAGGGGCAGGGCAGTGAGTTCATTTGTTGAGTAGGCTTAGACAGAGAGACCTCATCTGAGCAACAAAAGAGGTTCTCTGAGGGTGACTCTTAGGCTTAAAAACTTTGAACCCCCTAAACTCAGGGAGACAGATTTTGGGCCATGAGGCTACATGTGTGGTAGCCTGTTCTCCTGCTACATGTGTGGTAATAAACTCTTTCTCTCTTTGAAACCCTAGTGTCTCAGGAATTGGTTATTGAGCACATCAGCAGAAGAATCCATGGCCTTTGTCCGGTAACAATTTGGTGACCCTCTGAGATGAATGCCTGACTCTTTGGAACCCCAGCAGAGCAGGTGAGCCAGGTAACTGAGCCTTTTGCAGCCACCAGACTCAATTTATTCTAGAGGCTTGACCACCAGGGTTTCTCTGTTCTGCTGGCACTCCAGCGACTTTTGGTGCCTTAAGAAAGCTTCAAAGAAAGAAACTGTTTTAAGTTCCAGGTCAAGACATTTGACTGGGTGAATGGGGCATCAAGGTAGAAATGGATCAGAGAGTAAATAGTTGGTTCAAGTCCCCTTTGACCTAGGCCTGGGTCATGCTTCCAGAACAATCCCTTTGCTCTGACCTCTATACCTTCTTATTTTTGGTATCATACTATATAGGTTTTGCTGACTGGGTGAGTGGGTCATCAGTGTAGAAATGGATCAAGAAGCAAATAGGTGGTTTGAGTCCCCTTTGACCTAGGCCTGGGTCCTGCTTCCAAAATGAACCCCTTTGGTCTGACCTACATACATTTTGATTTTGGGTACTGTAATGTACAGGATTTGAAGTCATGACTTAATCCAACAATTACCTGGTTTTTAATGAAATTAGGTAGGCCTGTTTAAGTGCTAGCCAGTTTGTTATCTAGGTATTGGTTAATTGTTAAATTGGCATGATAAATGTTTTATATCTGTTTAATTGTTGTGATGTTTTCAGTGTGTTTTTTGTATAGAGTTTGAGACCCTGATCTAAATTTGTCTGTTGACTATATGCCCCCAAAATGAGTAATCCAACAATTAATTGGAATTTAATGAAGTTAAATAAGGCTGCTAAAATGCTAGCCAGTGTGCTACCTGGTTATAGTCAGAGTTAATGTCTGTTTTAAGCATTTAATTCCTGTTTGTTAGTTGGTGTGTTCAGTCTAGTTATTAATTGATGTGTTCCTGTATTTGTATTGTCAAATGTTTGTATCTGGTTACTGAGTATAGAAATTCTTTTAAAAAGGGAAGCTTTGAGCTGTGTTGATAATTGAAAAGATTTTAGTCATGAGTCTATAAAAAAGGTTTTATTTCTGTAATATGATCTGGCCTCAATATGATTTAAAAGGAAAATACTACATTATAGTTAAAATTAAAGATATTACAGTTAAAATTGTTCTGCAAAAAGGTAGAAATGGGATGAGAGAATATATTCAATCCTGTATTTGTCCCTCTAAAAAGGATTTCCATGTTTCTGTTTTTTTGAGTAACTAATTTTCTATTTGTGTCTATATGCATTTTTAATGTATACTCTCATACCTCTGGATGGTAATAGCAAATTAATAAGAAAATTCTTACAGAGCTCTATTTGAACTGCTTAGAAATAATTAGGTGCCTAAAATAAATATATAAATTGATGCTTCTGAAGTAAAAGAGCAAAAAGAGAAAAATAACCCTCTCTTAATGGCAAGATTCAGACCTTAGTTTTGTAATTACTGTAAACAAACTGATACATTAGAAAGAAACCATCCCTGGAATTTCCTTAAGGCAGCAGAAAACTGCCAAAGGGCTGCTTCTGGAAAAAGCAAAGACCCTTTCCTATGGTCCTGGTCACAGCTTTTAGTAAAGTAAATCTAACAATTGGAAATAGTTAAAAGAAGAGCACAGGAACTCTCAATTCCATGGTCATCACTTTTTAAAACTTTCAAATCCAAACCCAGCAAGCCTGATATCATTCTGTCTGTGCAACCAATTCCTGTCCTTAAGGCTCAACCACCTAAAGTAGGTATGGATGATGGCAAGGCACAGAAAAATATGGAGAAATGTGTTTTAGAATTCTTTTTTTACTGGGTCTGGAGATTAGAAATGTTAAGCATAAAAATGCTATAAAATAGGCTAAGTTTACTAACTTAGTAAACTTATAGTCAACATACTTTTAAAATTGTTTGTATTTTAAGATATTATGAAGACAGATTTTTCAGCTTCTGATAAAAGGAATTTTATGATAAATTTTGAGTTGAACAAATGAAATTTTATTCTGCTTGGATGTGTTCTCCCTAAATCTATATAAACTTACTGATTGCTAGTATTGTAAATACATTCTTGAAATTCCTCTTAAAATCGCCTAACTAGATAGTTTACATGAACTGAGCAATGTACCTGGTAATAATAGCATCTATATAAAGTATAATAAAATAAAAAATATGCTAATGCTTCAAATATTCTATTTAATAAGTCAGTTACATTTAGAAAAATATATAAATGGATTTTCTTTATAACTTTGATTACCTGACCTTCAAAGAATCTGCCTTTTGGTTACCTGGCATTTGTTACCTCAGTATGTGAAAGAGTATGAATTTGTAATGTATTTGTTAATGTCAATCAGATTATTTCTGTTAGTAAATGCTGTATAAATAGAGAAAACCTAATTCTTGGCTTAAAATAGTTTATATTCTAGTTAGAATATACAGTACCAGGGCATAGTGTAAAACAGTCATAATGAAATAATAAAAATGCTGGAAGAATTTTAAAAAAAGAGACATAAGGAGTGACCTAAAAAGTCCTCATAGAGATGACACGTGTAAGACCTTCAAATAAAAAAGTAGCATTTAGACAAATAGAACTCTAAACTAGTTTTTAGAAACTGTAACTTAATTTTGTGAAATAACACATTCTTGCATTATTTAGAAGTTGGAATATTGTTGAAAAAAATGAGGTTGTTTTCTGGATATAATCCCTTAAATTTAAAAAATCTGATTATATTTCAAATTGGGGCTTTCCTGACCTCTGAAGGTAGTGCTGAATTGGAGTAAGAAATTTTAGATATATTATAAAGAAATTATTTGTGTGTTCTGAGTGTAAAGTATATAGATGCCTGGCTGTGTTTTAACTCAAGCATAAATTTCTTCCTTCCTCCATTATTTTATAGTATCTCTATCTCTTTTCCATTCATGACTACTGTTACTGGAAGAAAATATGGAGGTTCAAAAGCTTTGTGTATCATATATTTAATTTAAAAAAAAGCTTCTGTGTTAAGTTGAGTATTCATACAAAACTAGACTTTAGTTTTCTCCCTGTTAAAATAACATGGACATCAAAATAATATCCTTGGCAGTGTTTATGTTGGCATTATCCTTTATTTCAGAAGACATGTCTTCTCACTGTTAGGGAAAAACTGTTACAAATAATTTGTTGTTTCACCTTGTATAAGTAAAGTGCTAAAATAGTTTAACCTATTGCATAGGAGGTGTTTGGGAAATATTACAGTAGTTAAAAGGGATTTTCTATCTTGTTGCTTGCTAAATTTGTATAAGTAAGATATTCATAATTTAGAGATTCTAAATTCCTAAAAATTTGACAATATTCTCACTGTCAATGTTATATCCTGATACTAATCTGTACGATGTTAAGCAGTGGTATAGTGCTGTTAGTCATGGTTTTAGTTATTCTAAATAGGCTGCAGATCATAGAAACAGTGAAATTGTCAGTTGTGCTACTTTGCTCTATACTTCTCTAAAAGTATATGTGCTCAACGTTAAAGGAAGGGTTGAACAAATATATATATATATATATATATTTTTTTTTGGCTTTTAAAAAGGGGAATTTAATAAGTTGCTAGTTTACAGTTCTAAGGCTGAGAAAATGTCCCAATTAAAACAAGTCTATAGAAATGTCCAATCTGAAGCATCCATCCAAGGAAAGATACCTTGGTTCAAGAAGGCTGAAGAAGTTCAGGGTTTCTCTCTCAAGTGAGAAGGCACATGGCGAACACACTCAGGGCTT